>ML290203.1:10394-40680 GCA_005239495.1 Nicotiana undulata | reverse complement strand
GATCCTAGTCTTAACTTTAAATTTTCAGATTTTAGTTCTAGAATCTCAGTTTCGAGTGGTTGAACCTGGTTCATCAAGACAGTGTTTTTCTTTTCAGATTCACTGACCCTTATTTCCAGGTCCATGCATTTTGCTCTCAGCATTGCACACTCTTTAGATAGTTGATCTTTCTCTTTAGTTGTCTCCTCAGAATCATCAATGAAGTCAAGTAGCAACTCATAGAGTTTCTCCTTAGATAGAAACTTTATTTTTGTTTTAAGATATGAGATACTTACATGTGGTTCTTCATAAGTCTCCTCATCAGATTCTCCAATTGCCATGAGATCTTGATCTTCTGTCTCACCTTCTTCTTATTCTTCATCTGAACTTTCCCCCCAAGCAGTAAACATAGCCTTTGTAGTAGTTTTCTTGGGTTGGACCAATTCCTTCTTCCTGTTCTTTATTTCATATCTCTCCTTCCTCCATTATACTTCCCACTGGGGGCAGTTCTTGATGAGATGATCAGTTTTTCCACACTTGTAGCATCCCTCATTAGCTGGCCTTTCAGGAGCCTTTGCATTGTTGAAGTTTCCCCCTCTAGAGATGCCTTTCTTCCTCATGAGAAAGTTTCTGAATTCTTTGGTGATCATGGACATCTCATCATCCTCCAGATCTGCTCCCTCAGTGATCCTTAGTGCTAGACTTCTTTTTTTCTTTGGGGCATCCATTTTCATGGTCTGCCTTTTGAGTTCATAAGTAGTAAGGTTACCAATCAACTCATTCAGTCTAAGGGTTGCCATATTTTTAGATTCCTAAATTGCAGTTATCTTGCTTTCCCAGGAGATAGGCAGAACCCTTGTCAAAATCTTCTCAGCCTTGTCTTCTTCAAGGATGATTTTTCCAAGAGACTTGAGTTCATTACTCAAGGTTGTGAACCTTGTGTACATCTCCTGAATTGTTTCACCTTCCTTCATAGTGAAGTTTTCATACTGAGAGTATCACAATGTACCTCTAGACCTCTTCACTTGAGTTGTTCCTTCATGTGCCACTTGTAGAGTATCCCAGATTTTCTTGGCAGTGGTGCAACTTTGGATTCTGTTGTATTCATCTGGGCCTAGTCCACACACTAGCCACTTCTTGGCCTTAGCATTCTTCTCCCATTTCTTCATATCCTCAGCTGTGCAGTCAGCCCTAGTTTTTGGCACATCTACTCCTTCAACAGTTTTCTTCATTGTTGCAAGTGGTCCATCAGTGAATATGTCCCAGAGTTCATAGTCCTCTCCAGTAAGGTGATCCTTCATTCTATTCTTCCACCAAGAATAGTACTGGTCGTTGAAGAGTGGTGGCCTTGCAGTTGATTGACCTTCCCAGTTCCCAGGTGGTGCACTCATCTTGATCTTTTCCTAGGTGTTAGCCTTTTCAAGGATAACCTGCTCTGATACCAATTGTTGTTTTAGACCTCAATACTACACAATATTATAAGTTAATTGTGCAGTACCCAATTTTCGAGTGCTGTCTAATAAGAAAAACCAGGTTCTTCTTAGTCTACTACTTACTACTATATGCAGAATAATTAAGTAGTAATAGTAAAGACACAGATATTTTTACGTGGAAAACACCTGGCTCAAAAGGTAAAAAAACCACGACCTACTCCTCAGTAGGATTTGCTCAAAACTCTTCACTAAACTCTGAGNAATTCAAGCTAACTCTAACTTGATCAGTTTGTACCTATTACAATTGCTTCTATGAAAGCTGATAAGATACAATATTTAAACTCCTACTACAATCAACTAGACTCAATATACAAACGATGGAACTGTTTCTTCTAGTTGAACTGTAGCCTTGGTTTTCGCACAACAATTCTGCTTGCAAAACCTCTGGAACTTTTACTTCAGAACTTGATTCACTTTTGCACTTGTGCGTCACCTCTTTCAGCAGTAATACATTGATTATTTATAGAGTCCTTTAGTTGAGTCCATGATTCAATTCTGATCCAACTCTTCCTTGGTAAACGAGTTTGATTGTAACTCAACTTCCTTCCTCTATTTCTGTCCTAGCTGAAAGCAACTTCCATATTCTCTAATCAATTTGCAACCTTTTCGTATTAGGCGACATTCTCTTAGTTCTTTTATACCTAGAAATCACTGATATCTCCTAGACTTGTACGATTTGTGATCCAACTGCTTCATTCAGAAGTGTATGCTATGATGGACTTGGTTCAACTTGACACATTTTGTTAATCTTCAAAACCCATTCAGTGACGTGGGCCAACAGATACCATCTGTGATTTGAACTGTTTAATTTCCTTAAGATATAAGTTGTTAACTGAGATGACGGAAACTGAGATTTATAATTTATGGAAGAATTTGTCCTTCCCTGATGTTATTTGTTATTTGAATATTAACATCCATGTTTGACATCACCCTTGATTATATTAAATTGACCTCTAGCAAGTGTCAAAGTCTACCTCTCTTCACTACCTATTCGAGGTTAGGCGGGATACTTACTGAGTACACGTTGTTTTTGTACTCATACTACACTTGTTGTGCATTTTTGTTGCACAAGTACATGTATATCTAGTGGCCCTGCTTGACGCAGTGGTGTGGCTGACATGGAGACTTAGGTGAGCTGCTTCTCTGGCGACGACCCACAGCCAGCAGAGTCTCCTTCAGAGTATTGAGTTGCACTTTCTTTACTGTCTCATTTGTATTTCGGACAGTTATTGTATTTCATTGAGTTTTTCTTAGAAATGGCTCATGCACTTGTGACACCGGGTTCTGGGATGACTTTGGGATGTATTTGCTAATTGAATTGTCAAAACATCGTTATTTACTCAGTAAATTTTGTTGATTATTATATAATGAAATGAAAAGTAACGATTTAAAAATACAAAATTAGAAGTTTAATTAACTATGGAGTGTTGGTTGCCTGACTGTGGTGTCTGGCGCCATCACGACCTTAATGGATTTTGGGTCGTGACATTTATCAACTGGGTCATGCTGATGTGCAACTTACATTGGTCATCGTATTTGTGACCATAATAAAGAAAATATTTCTTACTTTCAAAGTAGAAATTGAAACTCAAGCGGAGAAGTTTGTATAATGCTCGCCTAATCTATCAAGATACTTTTAACATCTACTTTGCTATTCTTAGTTTCATTTTTTATATGACGGTAGTGTTCAGATCATCTTGTGTACGTTTTCATTAATTTCATGGGTTACTTGCTATAATAGTATATGTATTGCTCTGTTCAATGCTTGAATAAATAAGAAGAAATCACTTAATATTTTTGCTTCAACAGAAATTTAAACATAAGATATTATGGTTCTCAACACATCTCATTAACTTCTAAGTCTCATCCTTAAGTGATTTTCGCTATTTTCAATTTTATTTGTATGTGTTTGTGTACAATTAATGGCGGATCCACCCCTTAGGGTGGGGTGGTATGGCACCCACTGGGTTGATCAAATAGTTATACAAATATGTTGAAATTTTCTTAAACTAGGTTAAATATATGATCCTGCCACCCACAATCACAAATTAATGAGGTGTTTGACTAAGCTTATAGAAGGAAAAAAAATATTTTTGAGGAGAAGCAAGAAGCAGTTTTGAGAAGTAGAATGTTACACCCCACATTTTTATAAGTAAGAGTACGTTGTAAATCAATTGATGTAAGCTCAGAAAGGAAATCATCTTTCAAAAGTTTACAAAGTAAGTTAATCATGTTACCGTGGAGGTTACAAATATTTAATATCATTAATACCAAGTACCTAGAGGGTTGGAGGCTTAGAAGCTAAACTAATTGAAGAAAATACGTTTCGTCGAATGTCGACAAGTTGGAATGTTATAACATGTACTTTTGTAATGACCCGATAGGTCGTCTTGAGTATTTGCACTTTGCTCGGTAGTTTGGGGGCACGAGTAGCTCCGTATAATGTATTAGGACTTGTGTGCAAAATTTGAGCTCATTCCGAGTTGGTTTGATATGTTTCGACGCGAGTTTTTTTGCAAGTCGAAAGTTCACTAAGTTTGATTTGAGGTGCGTTTCGCCGTTTCGATGTTGTTATGCGTTATTTGAGGCCTCGAGTAGGTCTGTGTTATTTTATGGGACTCATTGGTATGTTCGGACGAGGGGCTCGGGTGAGTTTCAGATATGTTTGGGTTGTGTTGCGCTCGATTTTTCCATGTTTCGACGTCGTTGCTTCAATCACGAATGGTACTACATTAAGCAAATGAGCTCTAATTTTTGTTCTTATTGAAGAATTAAATCTGTATCGTAATTACGGATCCATAGCAAAAAGAATCATCAAATTTGGACATCGTATGAGAAGTTTATGGTCATTTTACTAAGAATTGAGTTTCTAGATTTTTCAGATTAATTACGAAATTGTCACTAATTTCGTATTTAAAAATATGCACTATTTTCAAATATTTAAATCAACATATATCTTTCAATATAATGTCAAATGGAGTGATTCAAGAGCTTAACTTGACTAGAATTTCACAAGAAATTCATTGGAGGCATCAAAAGTGAGTTTCGAGATCGCTTGGCACAAGAAAGGAGACAACACAGTGTTAAAACGAGGGTTTTGTTCATTTAACATATTTTGAGTTGGAGATCTAGGACTTGGACAATTTTTGGAGGTGATCTTCACCATATGAATTGGGTAAGTGTTCTCTACTCGGTTTTGGTTATATTTCATGAATCTATCTTTGATTTTAGCTTTGGTTGATGAATTTTTAAAGAGGAAATTGGGAGTTTTGGTCTAAAGTTTCATAATATGAAATTTTGAGTATTGAAGCTCGATTTAAAGTCGGATTTGAGTGAAACTAGTATGGTTACACTCGTAATTGAATGGGTTGACGATTTTTGTGAGTTTTGTCGGGTTCCGAGGTGCGGGCTCAGGATGAGTTTTTTGGCCGATTTTGGGCCTTTATTTAAAGATTCGACTTTTTTCGATTGGGATTGGTTCCTTTAGCATTGTTTGATGTATTTGAGTTGTTTTTAGTTAGTTTCGAGCCGTTCGAAGGTCGGAACGCGAGATGGCATTCTCGGAGCATCACGTGGCTTGCTCGGTACTGGAATTTGCTTGTTAGAGGTAAGTAACTCTTCTAAACTTAATGTTGAGGGTATGAAACCCCACAATACATGTTATGTGATTGGTATTGAGGTGGAGCACATGATAGGTGACGGGCGTGTGGGCGTGCACTATGTGAATTAGGACTTTGTTGCTTCCATGACATTGTACAGTGGCCCTAGTTTGTTGATATTTGTGTTTTCACCACGTGATAAAGTAATTGACCTGTCAATCATGCTAAATATAATGCTTAGGCTTCATGATGATGTTGTTTGGACCCATAGTGCTCGTTTCTTGCTGTCTTCTCACTGATTTCATTGATATTTCGTACTCAGTCATATTCATGCATTCATATCATATATCAGTCTTAGTTGTTATTATTGATACATCATATCATTGTTGTCGGGCTAGTTTCATGACTTTGGGAGCCCGTGAGTGAGACAGGAGAGAGTGATGACTGAGTGAGGTCGAGGGCCTAAGTGAGAATGGCATTTTGGGATCGGGATGCACGCCGTAGTATATTATATATATTATACTTTATGGGATCGGGCTGCACGCCGCAGTGATATATTGATTATATTTATGCATATATATCGGGTTGCACACCGCAACAAGTCTTCGTGCTATATATATTTATGTATATGGATCGGGTTCTGCGCCGCAACAAGTCTTAGGGCTACTTATATATATTATGGATCGGGTTGCACAGTGTAATGAGATTGGATTGGGCTGCACACCACAACAATGTAGCGCTTGGGCTGAAGGAGCCCCTTTAGATTCTGCACACCCCTAGTGAGCGCATTCGACTATATATATGTGGATCGGGCTGCACGCCACAACATTTTTTGTACAGTGCTGAGTGATTGAGTGTGCTGAGCATTGAGCATAGTGAGAGAGGATGTGAGATAGTGAGATTGAGTACTCTGAGAGTGTGAGTACATGATCCATCTCTGAGATACATGACATTTGCATGCACACATGACATACAGACATAGAGATGCATTTTTCCTCGTGCTATATAGTATCGCGTCATTCATGACTTTTTACACACATTGATATGTACGCATAGAGAGGTATTTTTAGCTTGTTATCGGGAAAGAAAAGGAAACATCTTATTTATTGTGGAAAGAATATTTGAAAAGTTATAATTTTCAAACTTACTCGTATTTTTTTGCATTTTTGATAAAAGATTTGGGTTTTCACTGAGATACTTGAAAAGCATGCCCATTTTCTAGTACTGTGAACGAACTGAGCATCTTACTTCTGAGATACCTCTTTTATTACATGTATTATGTTGTTATGAACTGTTGTGGAATATTGGTATTGTACCGGACTGTTGAAACCCAATTTTTCCCTTATATATTTTCAAATATACATATATACTTTCAAAATAGTGCATGAGCATCATTAAGTATTTTTCCTAATTTTTCCATAATTTTGAAGTTTTTTGTAAATAATCATTAAATTGTATCACAAATAATGTTTATGATAATTTTATAAACTAACTTCATCATTTATATCCATATTAAGCTGTAAATATTTTTGGTGCATTTATTATAATTACATATATATTTTTAGGCTAAAATTGCATGTTTTGCAATAATAGCCCTTATATACTTATGATTACTTTATTTATGCAAAAATAACTTTTTATGCTTTTATAGTTATAAATAATTATTGTTAATCATCTTTATGCACAAATAATATTTTTCACTATTTATTTATCTTTTTTTATAAATTATTTTATTAATTAAAATTGGGTATTTAACTAATAGCCCCTAAATTCACTAATTTCGGACCTAAACTACCAACCCCCTAGCACAATTACCTAAAACAGCTACCCAGACCCTTGGCCCAACCTTTAAGCAAAATCCAAACACCCCTTAATTCCTAACCCAGTTCGGAACCCGACCTAATCCCAGTTGTTGATAAAAAATAATCAACGACTCACAATACTCCCACACCCCCACTTCTCCTTATATCCCCACCCTTAAGGCCTTAACCCTAGAGACCATTTTTGGTTAGCCTGCCGCCTCTATACTCTCTCGAACCTTCTCCTTTCCTCTGCAAACCCTAGTCGCCGTAACCCTAATCCTCTCCGATTCCGGCTCAAACATGGAATCAATCCATGTTACTTACCTAATTCGTAATATTCTATCATTATACGCATGTTGTTGGCATCACTTAGTTCTTGCCCTATTTTTGGCAAGAACTACCTCAATAACGAGTAGATTCACCCTGATTCTATGAAGATCCGGACGATCTTTCGTCTCTATACATGTTATATTAAACGGTCCTTGTATTTTTGGTCCGATTCAAGGCATCAGTCTCAACTAGGGTTTGAGATCTTTCCTTATTCTTTACTGATTTCTGATTGATACTCTTCCATTTATCATATTTGACCGATATTTTTCTTATTTCTGTTTAATCTATCGTGTTTCCTTTATTTTTTACTTTATTTCGCCCTAAATCTGATTTTAATCGATCTTTGTGTGATATTTTACTTGTTCTCTGTTATATCCCTTTATTTTAAGTGTTACTTGCATGATTATATTCTTTGATTTCTGTTAATTTACTGAATTCCCTTGTTTATGTATTATTTGCCCTAAAAAAAATCGATTCTAATTGATTATGTGTTTAATACTTACTGTGTTTCTTGTTTTATGTATGAACTATACTACTATATACCCCCCCCCCTTTTCCCCTTTAGGAAAGACTCGAATCAATATACTCTCACTAAAAACTTAGGGCTTGGTTCTGTATTCTCTTGCTCTCTCGTTTACTTCTGGTCTTGGCCGGCTGAAAGCCAAAGCCAAATAATTCTAGGTTCTCGACTATTGTGGTGTATTTCTTGTTTTCTTGCCTAACTGGTGAGTGACTATCCCTTTGTCATTTTACTTCTATGCAACTATAAACTATGTTTATGATCCATCATGTTTAAAGTCCATTATGAGCATGACTCTGCCAGTTTCATGTTTATGTGATTTCCTTTAATTCTATAATTGCGACTATTAGTTCTGAGACTGTTTATTTTGAATAATATGAATCTTCTTAGGGATTAGCTTAATGTCTTTTAACTTGTTTCATGTATGCTGGTTTTGCTAGTTTTGAACTTGTCCCAGACTTAGCATCTTTAGGATAATACTAGTATGCTCATCAGTTAATCAGTCCTGAATCTTTACAAACTTGTATTGTTATGTTTGGGCAGTATTAAGCCCCTTTCTCTGTCCTTCATGTACCCTGATAACTTGTCTTCTAGTGTGTCTTGCATCCATTTGGATTCATACGATTATCTGACTTTTTCCTTAATACATTGTCTTAATATTTTTTCTGTGATCAAACAAAGCTGTCCTAAAATGTGAGCATGTAAACTTAGCCTAATTAGGCCTTTCAGACTTTAGATTATTAAAAACTGTGTATTTGAGCATGAACAACTTTTCAAATCTTGCCAATTTATTTTTCCTAGATCTATCAATGCAATTCTGCCTATATGTTCCAGACTTGCTATCTACTATTATGTGTTGAACTCTGTTATGATGGCCTTTCTAAAATCAAACATGTTTTGAAATCTGCCCCTTTACCCTGGCTCCTTTATATGCTGCTTATGCTACCCTAAACCCCTATTCTTAGGTCCTTTAGGTTCTATCCTTCACCTCCCCAGTGTGAGAACTGCTCGGGATCCATGTGAGGCCTTTGTGAACTCTGACACACTGGGGGTTCTAATCTCCTTGACCTGTTTATGAGAATTTGTTCTCTAGTGTGAGCATTGCCCTGGGTCCTTAAAGCCCTTGGGAACTTTGACACACTAGAGATCGGGGTTGTATGTGTGCTATGGGTAATCACTCACCATTGATTGTTCTGTATCTGTGAAATGAGCCTTGGAGCTGAGATGGTTTGAAGGCGTGGGTTGCCCAGGTGTATTTGGGCATGTTAAAGGCTCTCTATAGTTATTTTACTATGTAATTAATTTATTAACCTGGTCTGTAATAACTTTGTAACAAACAATTCTGGGGTATCTAGTAAAATCGGGAAGGGTTTCTTATTTTCATTTGCAAAATTAGGTAGAAATCCTGCTTATAGGGTCTTCATTTGTGGTGTTGGTTCTGCTTATAAGTTTCACATCATGTTTGCTGAAGTTGTATAAATTCTATATTATGTGTACATACTAGAGATCCTGCCTATAGGATTAACGCTATGATCTGTTAAAAATCCTACCTTTAGGGGCGTCAATTTGTCGAATAAACATGTGTTAGCAATCATGCCTATAGGATCAATATTTGGCTTATCTGTTCTCTGGATCAATGTGTATACATTCCTGCTCATATATTGCTTAACTCTAGAAATCATGCCTATAAGATTAAAAATCAGTTCAATAATAAAAATCATGTCTATAGGGTTAAAAATCAGTTCAATGATAGAAATCATGCCTATAGGATTAAAATTAATTCGCTCGTAAAAACCATGCCTATAAGACTCTACTAAATGATTCTGAATACGATTATCACTATCCATCACCTAGGTAACATTCCTAAAGGATTAATAATAATTCTGGACTTATGCTTGTGACTTACTCATTATCGTATGAAATGCTCAGATATTGCACTGAATTAAAATCAGTAGGCAAATATACATGTAGGTCCTAACACTCGCGTCAAGAAACTGATTCTACATACTACTGATCGCCTGTTCATCACATAGATATCCTGCCTATAGGACTCTACGATTAATAAAACCTGCTAATCAGTTGCGTGCATTTGCTGTTTATATGTGGAGGTTAATATGATCCCATATCTGTTTTTGAAAAGTCCTAACTGTTTTGCTTGTCGCCTAGTATTTTACAATTTTGAGCAACTTAGGTTTAGTCTAGAACCATACTAAATAGAGGTCCCAATGCCTCCAGGACCATAGATAAGGGACGTGTAGTGCACGCATAGGACACAAGTTAGAATCAACTAGAGCGCTTTAGGTAAAAACTCAAAGATAGTAAGGGTAGCAGGAGATTATAGTATGTGCCCGCTGAGTAATATGAGTAACACCGCCGTCATGGGGGAGTTATAAAGTATTATTTATGTTGCATGGTATGATCCTATAGGGTAAAAAATTTAGCACCCCATCCTTATTAAATAGTTTTTTCGCTTTCTTAGACTAATTCGCATAATTTAAGTTCGGCCGGGACCCACCGTTGTGGACATCGAGGGGTGCCTGATATCTTCCCCTCAAGGTAATTTGATCCCTTACCCGATCTATGGTGATGCAAACTGGTATAATCTGAGTTATTTGCTATAGGTTCCCTAACGCACCTTAATCCGTTAGGTGGCGACTCTAACAACCAATTCCTTTTCCCTACCCTCTCAAAAGGAGTTGTCAAAAATGTCAAAACCCAATTTTGTGAGAAAAAGGGGGCGCGACACCGACCTTGTGTTAGCTCATCACTACTTTCAACATAATATTATTTTTGTTACTTACTGAGTACATGGGGCCGGTTGTACTCATACTACACTTCTGCACCTTGCGTGCAGATGTTGACTGATGTTGTTGCTGTGATCGACGGGAGCTGGGATTGAAGATGTAACTGCGTTCCTATTGTAGCTGCCTCTTGTTCATGATAGCCTTAGATTCATAGAACTTTGTTTATGTACTTTTCAAACAGAAGATGTATTTACTTCCTATCCGCTTTGTAAACTCTACTCTTAAAAGCTTATGATTTGTACTACCAGTCCTTGGAAAATGTATATGATTCAGTAAATTAATTTTGTTTAATTTCCTTGTTAATATTATTGGAATTGGATAGATATTAGTTGGCTTACCTAGCGGGTTGGGTTAGGTGCCATCACGACTAGTGGATTTGGGATCGTGACAAATTTTGCGACGATACTAGGGTTCTTAACATGATACGAATGTTATGTTATGAGTTAGTTTAGTCGTATAATAGTTGTGTGTTACGTTTTGAATTCAACGAGTAGTGGAACAAAAGTTGGCAAAGGTCATCACAAGTTACATTCATAATGTGCTGAAAATTAGGTCAAATGTAGCGGAGCTTTTCTCCCAATATACTTTGAATTACAAGATGATCCACATATCAAACAGAAGATCTACGGGTCTAGTTTTCAACACATTTAAACATTCATCGATACAACATTGAGGAAGAGATATATTCATATTTTTGCGAGACTACGCAAGTAGCTCCCACGGGATCCACAAAGTCGGTGTAATACTCCAGCTTGTATCTAAGACAATTCTAAATCGTGTTAACTCATTTTTATCATCCAAAGCAGTTCCTAAACCATCCTAAATGCTCTCCAAGGGTTCCTCCATGATTATAGGGCGAAACCTTATGATAAAAACATGAATCCAATGCTAGAAACCCCAGAGTGCTTGCTAGATCGTAGTTCTTCATCTTGTGGCTGTTTTGGAGGGTTCTTCAAAGTGAAGTAACCTCAAGTTTCGTGTTTTTATTATTTATTAAGGCAATTGTTAGTCTCTCCTTCATTTATATTAGATTTTCATGGCGAACTACAAGTGTTTAGACATCAACTTGAACACCAAAAGTTGATTCAAGAAGAAACACCTATAGTTGTTAGTGGTGTCATTGAGGATTGTTATGGGTTGTGCTTGGCTTAAAGTTTATGTTTTTTCTAGTGGTTAAGGTGATTATAAAATCCTAATAATTGTTCTTGAAGTTGTTTGTGTGTTGCTTGCATTATTTGAGCAAAATACTACAAGATGAGACTGGAAATAGTTGAGATGTTATTGTTTTGAATGGACTGTTTTGGAAAGCTTCTTACAATGATCTTTAAATGGTTGAAAACCTTTGAAAAATGAATTTCTTATGATGTTGTTATTACAATATATTGTCTACATGTCTAACTTGTTGTTGGTACTGTGAATATGAAGGGAAAGGACAACATAACAATGAAAAGTTGTACTTGTTGTTGTTGTTAGATTGTTGGACTATTTGAGGATGAATTAGGAGATGAATAGGAGGTTGAGAATCTTCCCATTGTACTTAATATTATGCTGGCTATATTGTTAAATTAATGAATGAATGACTTTCGGGTTAAAGGGTTCAAAAGGGATTCATTCCGAGCTTGCCTTTTGTCGTGTTAAATAGTAGTTTCGTTGGTGATGTTTATGTACTTATTGTTGTGTAGATTGATTTGTGTTGTGGTGCTAAAAGTATATAGGTGAATGTTGTATGCGTTTCGCGTTGGTTGATGGACTTGGGAAAGCAAGTAAAACAGGAGAAATTGTGCCTATTTTAATATAATATAAGCTTGTCATTCATTGTACGATAGTGGCATCATTCGTAACTTAACAATAGTATTGTTATCATTGTTGCGGGTTAAAGTGCTACTATCACGACCCCAAAACCACCCCGACCGTGATTGCGCCTATCGCGATACTAGGCTAGCCAAATCACTACTTATAGCATAAAAGAATTTTTCATTTAATTCATTTACTAATCTGATATTTCATAAAACTGTTGTTTAAATATTTCGAAACAAGGAATGATATGCAAAACGTTAAACACAGCCCAAATCCCGGAGTCACTAGTCATGGGCAACTAAAAGAAAGATACAAGTCTGAGAGAATAACTGCTATAAAGATAGGAAGGAGAAAGGCAAGGCTGCAGACGCCGTGCAACTACCTCGCAAATCTCCGAAATATACCGAAAAGGGGAAAATCAGCTCTCACTCTGATGCCCTAGCACCTGAATCTGCACACAAGGTGGATGGAGTAATGTGAGTACACCAACTTAGTAAGTAATAAATGTAAATAAAGACTGAGCAGTAAGAAACACATAAATACAAGTCATGAATTCACAGTAAGTACAATCTTCCTTTCCAACAGTATATATATATATATATATATATATATATATATATATATATATATATATATATATATATATATATATATATATATATATATATATGAGAATAACACTGATTTAAGTAAAATCATTTGAGAATAATTTTCCAATAGTTTCAACAGAGATTCAAGGAATTTTAGAGTAAAAATGGTTTTAAAAAAAAAAAAATAGCCTCTCGGGCCAAATCTGCGGTTATTCTCCTCATGGCCAAATTCCGCATCTGCGGCCGCAAATCGCACCTGCGATCGCCGCACTTGTGATCACCCTTCCTCTTGTGCGGAAAACCAGAAACAACACAACACCAGCACCAACAGATTTTCCAAAGTTCTAACTCCCCGAAGGCCATCCGAAATCATCCCGAGCCCCTCGGGGCCTTAACCAAATATACCAACACCTCGTATAACATCACCCGAACTTAGATGAACCCTCAGAACACTCAAAACAACATCAAAACACCAAATTAACCCGAAAATTCAAGCCTAAGGATTTCTAAACTTCCAAAATTCGCCAACGATGCCGAAACCAACCAAACCACGTCCGAATGACCTGAAATTTTGCACACACATCACAAACCATATTACTAACCTATTTCAACTTCCGGAATTCCATTCGGACCCTGATAGCTAATTTTCCAATGCCGACCAAAATTTGCCAAAAATCTGATTTCTCCAATTCAAGCCTAATTCTACCTCGAACCTCCGAATAACATTCCGAATACAATCCTATGTCCCAAATCACCTAAAAAAACTATCCAAACCATAAAAACTATATTCCGAGATCATTTACTTTTAAGTCAACTTCCGGTTGACTTTTCCCACTAATTAACCAATTTAAAAGACTAAGAGTCTCATTCCTCTCCACAATTACTCCGAACTTGAGCCAACTAACTCAACACAACATAAAAGATTTGAACCACACATAATGAAGCAGAAACGGGGGAAGCGGGACTAAAACTCTCGGAACGACCGATCGGGTCGTTATAGCTACGAGATGATTTCAATGTGGTCATTGGACGGACTGTGATAATGTATATTAATGTTATCCCTTCTTTCCTTTGGGAATGATCCATATGATACAAACGAAACAATCAAAAACGAAACTTTCACAAATGACTCTATTCTTAGAAGTACTAGGGGTGCCTATCTTTTCGATTCCTCATATGTCCTATTATCATATCGTCTGTTATGGGTCTCAAAAAATACGTAAGTTAATAAAGTTTACTTCATGATATTAACCGAAGGCATATTGATCTTATGACATTCCGAGAGATCGTATTGACTTACTTCTTATGCATTGCATTCATTTATACATGTACATTGAACCATAGCCAGATGGTGTTATATACGCGCATATTATATGTATATGGGGTATAGGAAAAGGTTATGGTGTTATATACGCATGACCACTTGATCAGCTGGTATACGTTGATGATTTCACCCACAGAGACCGAGATGATATGATATGATGCCCTCATAGGCTTGATGATATTATGTACACATGCATGATATGATATTTATGCGCATATTCATGACATTATAAACGTTTCATGATTCACAGAGCTATAGACTTACAAGTTGAGTTCTTTACTCCATGTTTCTTTCATGTCTTTTATATAATACTTTCATGCCTTACATACTCAGTACTTTATTTGTACTGACGTTTTCCTGGGGACGTTGCGTTTCATGCCCGTAGGTCATGATAGACAGGTTGACAGTCCTACTAGTAGGCTATCGGCTCAACGGAAGGTTTTGGTGCACTCCACTAGCTCCAGAGTTGTCTATTTGGTTAATATACTTTGGACATATATTGATTGGTATGGCGGGTCCCAGTCCCTACCTTTATGATATTTATGTACTCGTAGTGGCTTGTAAATAGATGTCATGTATAAGGATACTTCTATGGCCTTGTCGGCCTGTGTTTTGAGTTTACAAATAATCATGGAGGCCTTATCACATGTATAAGTTTGTATACCAATGTCGGTCGTTCTATATTGAGTATTCCCTTATATTTACTCTGGTTATCTCATAACGGCTTTCCAGCTCATTTACCCGTGATAGTATAATAAGAAAGATACGTTACATTAATACTCGATTGAGTTAGGCACCGGGTGCCCGTCACGGCCTTTCGGTTTGGGTCGTGACAAACTTGGTACCAAAGCAGTTCTGTCCTAGGGATTCTACAAGTCGTGTCTAGTAGAGTTTTGTTTTAGGTGTGTTGTGCACCACACTTATAAGTAGGAGGCTACACGGCATTTAGGACTCTCACTATTTCTTCTTACTATAGATCGTGTGGTAGAGCTCAGTTATAAGAATTCAAACTTTTAAATTCTCTTTTATTCATAATACAACGACACCTACATCTAGAAAGACAGTTGATAAGAGATTGAATGTGGTTAAAAGAGTTGAGTCAGGATAACTCGATTTTGCATCATGTTTCTGATGAGTAAATGTGAGTAGCAGATCACTTGTGTACTAAGACGTGTTAGCTTCTTGATAAGGAGACCTAAGGCATGAATATATATCCACTCATATGGTAAAAACAAATAAGAGAATCGGAAGGTAGATACAAGTTTCAACAAGTAAAAGAACAAGGTGAAGAAGGGTACGAGGTACCCAATTAGTGAAGATTATCGGTATTTACAATTCAGGCAGAGAAATATGAGCATTCTAAGTTACTTTCAATAGTAACAAAGATATATACAATTGGCCACGCCCATCTCAGTTATTCCTTGTGGGAGCATACAGATATAGTTGAAGAGAAGAATAGGATATCAGGATCCAACTGGGATTAGAGTAACCCAAAATGGTTGATGGATTGTTATCATTAGCTAACATTTCTGAAAAATAGTGCAAATATGGTAATAGGTATCCTTGTGAGACACCTAGATGGTGCACTTTAGAATAGTATAGTCAGATATAAAAACTATAATGTTTAGAAATTTCAAAAGATAGGCAGTGGAATCTTAAAAAGGATAAAGTTTTACCTTAGTATGGATTCCGTCCATTGTCAAGAGCGAGTAGATGGAGCAACTAAAAGCAAAAGAATATTTTGTTGAAGTTTTCAGAGTAAAGTGATAGACATAAATATTAATAGGATAATAAGGAGAGAGTAAATGAAGCATTATAAGTAATATGTGATAAATGAGTGATAACGGTAAATCAAAATATGAAAGAATGATAGAGTTGTTTAACCAACGAATTAGATTCTCTGCCAAAGGTAATTTAGGAAGAACACGGGTTTCTGATAACCGAAGGATATACTAATAATTTCAAATAAACTTGTAAATAGAAAGCACTAAGATGCGTAAAAAGTAAATATATTGGAATAGCGGTCCGAACGTGTCTTTACAAGTTATATTTTACTCCCTTATATAGGGAATTCCTTAATATAACGTCTACCCTTTTCAGTGATTGAGCATTAATGACTTATAATGTCATTAATGTAACGTTACAATGATTAACCGTAACTGTCGCGTGAAGGTTATGTAACGTTTGGCTCATTAATTGAATATCTTCGAATCTGCCCTGATTCATTTTGACTGTGTCTTTTGGATCTTCTCGATTAGGTTGAGATTCCCGTATCCGGTTACCCCATGGATATGTTGTTCCGTGCCTCTTTGTTTCGTACCTCTTCATAAAGTCTCGTCCAGTTGTCATGTTCTCATTGTTCCACATAGATTGCTGAGTCATCACGATTATTACACGTGTGAAGCTCTTTTTTACCAATACAAGAGTCTACAGTCAAGTGAAGGGATAGATAAGAGGATACAAGACTTGAAACAATAAAAGAGTATAAGCCATAAAGTCATGTCCTCATTTCGAGAAATAAGTTGGTGACTCCAACGTGATTACCAGAAGGAAAAGTTAGACCCCCGGAGTAACAAAAATCAGTATGGGCCAGTGAACAAGATAAACTGAACATGAATTAGGGATCAGAGGATTTGATAATAGTCGATATCTTGAGAATTTTAGAGATCGCATTCAAGTAATAATAGAATGGACAATAGAAGAATAACCTTTAAGGGTCATTCAGGAAGACGCTTCCCTAAAGCAAGCACAATGAGCAGAGTTAAGATTAAGGGAATAAGTGTGCCATTTACACTATGTGTTACCCTCGTGCATAAGAAATTAAGCTATCCTTGGTACATAAGGGTTACCACAAGGCGAGTAAGAATCAATGAAGATGTGAAAAGACGCCAAAGATGAAGAGAGGGGGGAAGATGGTCTGATGTGTTATTAAGTCGAAGTTAAGTTGTTCAAGTAACGACAGAATGGTAAAGGTAGTAAGATCCTACATATATGTCTCAACTGTAGAACATTATGCAAGCACGACGCCGGGGAGAGGTAGTAAAAGTTCCCGACCAAGATGTAATTGATAAATAAGTGCGAATGGACACTTGATACATCAGAACCAGTGCAACATGTAAGTTAAGATAAAGGACACAACCCAAGAGAGATTACCTGGAATATAGATATGGGAATGGAACAAGGAGTAGTTAGTAGTTGATTCATAGAGTCTAGTATGGCTAGACAAGAAGATACAAATAAATCAACAAATCGTGCAAGATAAACATAGTGAAACCCAACATAGGAAATTTAGTCTCGTAGATAAATGACATCGTGATCCTTGAGAAATATTCAGATATGACTTGGGGTAGTTAAAAGTACCGTATAAGTGTTACGAAAATAAAAGAGAGTGTCACTAGGAAGACATTCAAATATTTCAGTTCAGAAGAAACCCGACGAGTACAAGGGCGTAGAGGTAAGTAACTAAGGATAATTATAGGCGAGGAAGAACATCAAAATTTTCCGTCAGGTATACGAAGTAATAAGCTCGCAATATTACAAGAGCAAGAGGGTCTTCCCTAAGTACAACAACGAAGACTAGCTGAGAAAATAAGGAAGAAGACTTTAACTTAAGCATAGTAACTTGAAGAAAAAAATGGTCTTGTAACAACAGTCTCACTACAAACATTGGATGCACTCCATAAGAAAGTGACACATGTCGTGGCTAATGCACGACAAAAAAAGAGTCAAAAGTGATATTTGAGATCATATGAGTTACAGGGGATTCTAGAATTTGTCGGCACCAATATAAGCCAAGTATTCATGCATCAAGTGGCAAAACGACTATGAATAGTAATTGCTTATGTTTCAAGATAATTGAGAAGGCACACAAGGAAATCTATGGTGCTAGCAAGTTAAAGGAAGGTTGCAAGTAGTATAAATCGATATGTGTAGGCCGCAAGCTAAAGTATGGTAGAACGACAAGGTTTTTGGTAGATAGGAGTAAGGATAAGAAATGGTGGGTGAGAAGGTGACAAGAATAGGTAAGGCCTCAGGATCAAGCCCATCAAAACAAGAGAGCTGATGGTTTTTGTAAACTATAAAAAGCTCGGTATAACTTGAATTAACTCGGAGGAGTCTAACAATAGGAGCATTAGAAGAGATGGAATGTTGCCCTGGTAGTAGAATAAAGGTGTAATTGTAATAGATAAGAGGATGATGTTTAGGCCTTTGATTGAGTAATAATTTAAAGAAAAGGTATTTCATGAATTGAATGGGATTAGAATACCCCCATAGGATGAATCACATTAGGATGCTACGAAATATAATTATTGAAGTTTAGTATCGTTCATAGGTGGATCAGGCATATCACTTCAGATGTTCCCATATGAGACGCGAGCCCCAGTGACAATGTATTATGAAAGAGGTTTCAAGTTAACAATGGTAGATTATAGATCAACATTAAGGTGAATCAACAATAGATGGATAAAAGTTCCAATGTACGAGAGGCGATAAGGATGTCATTCTTTAGATGAACAGTAATAAGGAAGCATTAAAGGACATAGATTTATACATATAGAATAAACACTGAGAGAGTAACCTGTAGTTGGGTAGCAAACCTCGGTAATAATAAATCTAAATAAGAGTTATGGTATGGTATGACCTACCTAGATGTAGTAAAGCCATACGTATACACAACGGAGATTTTGAAACAAGATATATCAATAGTCGTAAGTTCGACAAAGTACCGAGCGAAGAACTTCACTACACCCATAGATGCCCAGAGGAACAACTTGTCATATTTCTGTATCTATTCCCAAAGAGAGGCCTGTAGATTGGCTAAAATCTAGAGGAAAAAGGAGAGAAGAATCTCATAGGCGCACATACAAGGACAAAGTTGTATAGGCTGCATGAAAGAAGGTAGAAACATTTACGAGATTGGACAAATTCCGACAACAAATCGTGGTGTGAGAAGAGGCCTAAAAGGGGGGGGGGGATGAGCCTTTGGATTTATTCATAGAATAGTTCCCTAGATGACAAGGACAATATTAAAATATTCGTAAGAACTATGGGTTATGAGACTGATAAGCGCATCAGTCAACATTCGAGGACGACTGTTTCAAAGAGGGGAATGATGTTACACCCCATATTTTCGTACGTAAGAGTACGTCGTAAGTCAATTGATGTAATCTTAGAAATTAAATCATCTTTGAAAAGTTTATAAAGTAAGTTAATCATGTTATCGTGGAGGTTACAAATCTTTAAGATCATGGATACCAAGTATCAAGAGGGTTGGGAGACTTAGAAGCTAAACGAATTCAAGAAAATAAGTTTTGTCGAATGTCGACAAGTAGAGAATGTTATAACATGTACTTTTGCAGCGATACTAGGGTTCTTAACATGATAAGGATTCTATGTTATGAGTTAGCTTAGTCGTATGATAGTCATGTGTTACGTTTTGAAGTAAAGCGAGTTGTGGAACAAAAGTTGGCAAAGGTCATCACAAGTTACATTCATAATTTGCTGAAAATTAGGTCAAATGTAGCAGAGCTTTCTCCTAATATACTTTGAATTACAAGATGATCCACATATCAAGCTGAAGATCTACGAGTCTAGTTTCTAACGCATTTAACCGTTCATCGATACAACATTGGGGTAGAGAGATATTTGCATTTTTTCGAGACTCTGCAAGTAGCTACCATGGGACCTACAAAGTCGGTGTAAAACTCCATCTTGTATTTAATTCAATTCTAAATCGTTTTTCTCATCCAAAACAGCTCCTAAACCCTCCTAAATGCTTTCCAAGGGTTCCTCCTTGATTATAGGGTGAAAACTAAGATAAAAACATGAATCCAATGCTAGAAACCCTGTAGTGCTTGCTAGATCGTAGTTCTTCATCTTATGACTGTTTTGGAGGGTTCTTCAAAATGAAGTAACCTCAGGTTTCGTGTTGTTCATATTTACTAAGGTAATAATCAGTACCTCCTTCACACACACACACACACATATATATATATATATATATTAGATTTTCATGGCGAACTACAAGTGTTTAGACACCAACTTGAACACCAAAAGTTGATTCAAGAAGAAACACCTATAGTGTTGTGGTTTCATTGAGGATTGTTATGGGTCGTGCTTGGTTGAAATTTTGTGTTGTTTCTATTGATTAAGGTGAGTATAACATCCTACTACTTGTGCTTGAAGTTGTTTGTGTGTTGGTTGCAATATTTGAGCAAAATACTACAAGAGGAGACTTGAAATAGTTGAGATGTTATTATTTTTAATGGAATGTTTTGGAAAGGTTGTGTCCATGAACTTTAAATGGTTTAAACCTTTGGAAATGAATTTCTTATATGTTGTTATTATAAAATATACATGTCGAACCTGTTGTTGGTACTGTGAATATGAAGGGAAAGGACAACATAACAATGGAAAGTTGTACTTGATGTTGTTGTTAGATTGTTGGACTGTTTGAGGATGAATATGAGATGAATAGGAGGTTAGAAGTCCTCACATTGTACTTAATATCATGCTGACTATATTGTTAAATTAATGAATGAATGACTTTGGGGTTAAAAGGTTCAAAAGAGATTCAATCTGAGCTTGTTATTTGTCGTGTTAAATAGTAGTTTCGTTGGTGATGTTTATGCACTTATTGTTGTGTAGCTTGATTTGTGTTGTAGCGCTTAAATTATATAGGTGAAGGTTGTATGCATTCGTGTTGGTTGATGGACTTGGGAAAGGAAGAAAAACAGGGGAGATGTTGCTCGTTTTAATATAATATAAGCTTGTCATTCGTTGTACGATAGTTGCATCATTCGTAGCTTAACGATAGTATTATTATCATTGTTGTAGATTAAAGTGCGACGAGACGATTTCAATGTGGTCATTGGATAGACTTTGGAATGTATGTTAACACTATCCTTTCTTTCCTTTGGGCATGATCCAATTGATACAAACGAAATGAGCAAACACGAAACTTTCACAAATGACTCTATTTTTAAAAGTATTAAGGGTGCCTATGTTCTTGATTCCCCATATGTCCTATTATCATATCGTATGTTCATGGGTCTCAGAAAATAAGTAAGTTGATAAAGTTTATTCCATGATACTCCCTCCGGTTCACAGTAAGTGACCAATTTGCTTTTAGCACGCCCATTAAGAAAATACTAAATTCTATACAAAAATACCTAGTATGATTAAACTACCCCTAATTAAATATTTATTGTGAGGTGTAAGAAAATATTTTAGGGATATGTACATAGGGGTTATTTTGTAAAAATAAATTGAATTCTTTCTTGATTACATAACTGGACACTTATTTTTAACCAAAATAAAAAATGAAACTGGTCACTTTGTGAACCGGAGGGAGTATTAACCGAAGGCATATTGATCTTGTGATATCGCGAGAAATCTTATTGACTTACTTCTTATGCATTGCATTTTTTTTCTTTTCAATTTTAATTTTGTATATTTTTTACTTCAACTAATTATTATCCAAACGACATCATACATAAGCTCAACTCTTTTTTGTTGTTGTTGTGTGTTACTTAACTCTTTAAGAATTAACAAAAAATTTGGAAATATTTTGGTATTGTAAAGAAAAATAAAATGAAAAGAAAATAATTTAGGTTTGGCAACAACCTACTAATAATATAGTCAAGCATCCTGTCCAAGTAAATAATATGTCAGGCAGGTATATGGTTAGCGGTCCAATCGCTTGTTCCCCAAGTCTAAGCTGCTTTAGCCCTTTATATAAACCTTTTTCTTGAGCTTTCCTCTCTTACCCTCATCTCTCTCTCTCTCTCTCTCTCTCTCTCTATACTTGAGAGAAAATCCTCAATACAGCCGAAGTAGCCGAGTCCGGAGAATCACTAAAGAATATCAAGACCTGTATATTGATCCGGTTTTCTCGAATCAGGTATTTAACGATTTCTTCATTAGTTAGGGCTTGAGAAAAATATATACTTATTAGGGCTTGAAATTGAACCTTAGAATTCCTTATTAAGTTTTTGTATTCTGAATTGAAATTATTCCAAGTACGATTCAATTCATGTTCTGAGCATTTTTCTCTACTTTTCAGTTGAATTGATTCGATTTTGGGCCGTAGCAATCTGTCGTTGGATAGGGATATTGGTTATTTCCAAATTTTAAGTCAGAATATGAGCTTTTCATCTGCACAAAACAATAGAAGGAATAACAACAGTAATCGTCCCAGAAACAATCCTGCTCAAAGTGCTCGACGTGAGTGGGTACCTCGGGGAGGATCCACGGCCACCGCCACTGTTTCAGCTGCCCCTGTCTCCACCACGGTAACTACCACTGTTGTGAGCCCTGTGTTCAATCTTAATGGCTCAAGTTCAGCTGGAAATGGAAGAGAAAAGGATAATGTGTCAGTTGCACCCGTTAATCATCGAAATCAGACATATGTGGGACCCAATTACAATAAGGCGCCGGCCTATGCGAGGAGAGAGAGGGGAAGGGACAGGGAGAACCATAATCATTATGAGAACAGGGTGGAGAGGGCGGTCAATGGGAGGATTAATCAGGGCGAACACAAACGGTTGAAGGACCCTAATTTGCCTCAACTTGTGCAAGAAATTCAGGAGAAGCTGTTAAAGGGAAACATTGAGTGCATGATTTGCTATGATATGGTGCGGAGGTCTGCCCCTGTTTGGTCATGTTCGAGCTGTTACTCCATTTTCCATCTTAATTGTATCAAAAAATGGGCCAGAGCTCCCACTTCTGTTGACACGTCTGCGGAGAAGAATCAGGGATTTAATTGGCGCTGTCCAGGCTGTCAATCAGTGCAGCTCACTTCATCGAAGGAGATCCGATATATTTGCTTTTGTGGGAAGAGGCAAGAGCCTCCGTCAGATTTGTACTTGACCCCACATTCATGTGGAGAGCCCTGTGGCAAGAAACTTGAGAAGGAGCTTCCAGGGCATGATCTGAGTGAAGAGGATCTGTGCCCTCACGTTTGTGTCCTACAATGCCATCCTGGTCCTTGTCCACCTTGTAAGGCATTTGCTCCAGCTAGAAGTTGCCCCTGCGGGAAGGAAGTAATTACCACTCGCTGCTCTGATCGCAAGTCCGTTCTTACCTGCGGACAGCAGTGTGGTAAGCTTCTTGACTGTGGGCGTCATCGGTGTGAACAGACTTGCCATGTTGGTCCTTGTGGCCATTGTCAAGTTATTGTGAATGCCTATTGCTTCTGTAAGAAGAAAACAGAGGTTGTTCTTTGCGGAGACATGGGCGTGAAAGGAGATATCAAAATCGAGGATGGCGTCTTTTCGTGCAGTTCAGCTTGTGGAAGGAAGCTTAGCTGCGGAAACCACGTCTGTCTTGAGCTCTGCCATCCAGGGCCATGTGGGGATTGTGCCTTGTTGCCAAGCAAGGTCAAGACATGCTGCTGCGGTAAAACCAGCTTGGAAGACGAAAGACACAGTTGTTTAGATCCAATTCCAACCTGTTCCAAGGTCTGTGGTAAAAGCCTCAGGTGTGGGGTACATCACTGTCAAGCGGTGTGTCATTCTGGTGACTGTGCACCATGTCTTGTTCCTGTCACTCAAAGATGCCGCTGTGGATCAACTTCTCGAACAGTGGAGTGTTACAAAACGCAGGCAGAAGATGAGAAGTTCACTTGTGATAGACCTTGCGGGCAAAAGAAGAACTGTGGAAGGCACCGTTGCAGTGAGCGATGTTGCCCTCTTTCTAATCCAAAAAATTCCGTCACAGGTGGTTGGAATCCTCATTTTTGTTCAATGCCGTGTGAGAAGAAGCTTAGATGTGGGCAGCATTCTTGCGAGTCACTTTGTCACAGTGGTCACTGCCCTCCCTGCCTTGAGACAATTTTCACCGATTTAACTTGTGCTTGTGGGAGAACGTCAATCCCTCCTCCGCTACCTTGTGGAACACCTTCTCCTTCGTGTCAGTTACCATGCTCGGTTCCTCAGCCTTGTGGTCATCCACCTACTCACAGCTGCCATTTTGGAGACTGTCTGCCATGTGCTGTTCCTGTAGCAAAGGAATGTGTGGGCGGACATGTAATTTTGAGGAATATACCTTGTGGATCAAAAGACATCAGATGTAACAAGCTTTGCGGGAAGACCAGGCAGTGTGGGTTGCATGCATGTGCTAGAACTTGTCATTCTTCACCATGTGATTTTTCTGCTGGCCCCAGCAACGGCTCCAGAGCCTCTTGTGGGCAGACATGTGGTGCTCCTAGAAGAGATTGCAGGCATACATGTACTGCTCTTTGTCACCCCTCTTCGCCATGTCCTGATGTGAGATGTGAGTTTCCTGTTACTATTACTTGTTCTTGTGGCCGGATCACAGCAAATGTTCCTTGTGATGCTGGAGGTCAGATCGTTGACTCTGTTTTTGAAGCTTCTATAATCCACAAGTTGCCTTCACCTCTTCAATCTATTGAAATAATTGGGAAGAAGGTTCCTCTTGGTCAGAGGAAGCTTACTTGTGATGATGAATGTGCAAAGATGGAAAAGAAAAAGGTTCTTTCTGATGCTTTTGGTATAACTCCGCCGAATTTGGAGGCCCTCCATTTTGGTGATGCAGCTGTCTCTGAAGTGCTAGGGGATCTTCTTAGGCGTGACCCTAAGTGGGTTTTGTCCATAGAGGAAAGGTGCAAATGTTTGGTCCTTGGCAGGAGCAGAGGCGGGGTTAATGCGCTCAAAGTTCATGTTTTTTGCCCAATGTTGAAGGAAAAGCGGGATGCAGTTAGACTGATAGCTGCAAGGTGGAAGCTTTCAGTGAATGCAGCTGGTTGGGAACCCAAGAGATTCATCACTGTGCATGTTACACCCAAGTCCAAAGCTCCAGCGCGTATACTTGGTGCCAAAGGTTGTACTGTCAATAACAATGCTCAGCCTGCTGTTTTTGATTCTCTGGTGGATATGGATCCGAGGCTTGTTGTGGCTTTGTTTGACCTGCCAAGAGATGCAGACATTAGTGCATTAGTTCTCAGGTTTGGCGGTGAATGCGAGCTCGTCTGGTTGAATGACAAGAATGCCTTGGCTGTGTTCAGTGATCCTGCCCGAGCAGCAACAGCTATGAGGAGGCTAGACCAGGGGTCAGCTTATTGTGGTGCTGCTGTAGTTCCTCAGAGTGGTGTTGCATCAGCAGCGACATCCGCTACTAATGCTTGGGGAGTCTCCGGAGCAGCCAAGGATGGGGGAGGAGCAGCAGCTCTTAAGGGTAATCCATGGAAGAAGGCTGTAGTCCAGGAGCCTCATTTGAGGGAGAGTCCATGGGATCCCGAAGAATGGTCCAAGAATCCCACTGATTCAGCCCCTTCTGCCTGGAGGACAAATGAAGCAACACTCACTGCCTCGTCTAATAGGTGGAGTGTCTTAGAGCCTGAAATGACTTCCAATTTGCCCAGGGCGTCTATTACAATCAAGGAACCTGTTACCGAGCCAGGAGTGGGTGGTTCAGCTTTGTCCCCCAAACCTCAAGATGTGGGGGTCGATGAGATGGCAGATGTAGTGGATGATTGGGAGAAGGCTTACGATTGAGCGCCTGCAAATGCATATGTTTTTGCCGCCCAATTATTTCTTCTATATGTTTTCTTTTAAGTGCTCAGACGGGAGTTGATTTTTTTATGGTTAGTAGCTCCTGTTTACAATATTTGTTCATCATATAAAGGGAGTGCTGTTTTCTTTTTGGTTAAACACAACTCCTTTAGCCTTGGTGTCAATTTCCTTTTTTCCTCAATGAAGGAAAAGAATGAAGGGAAAAATATTGGTCCCATGGTTCAGAATGGGCTCTTGTTACAGGCTCTCATTGGCGTAATGTGCTATATGGAATTATGTCTAGTTAGGTATATCTTTCAGCTGATGGTCACTGTTTTAAAATACTGTTTGTTACAAGTACTGTTGTTTCCTTTGAAGCTCTTGATAATTGATGGTAATAATAACTAACTGGTGCTGATGTAGTAGTAACAGCCAGAGTTATTGATCATCTCTTGATATGATTGTTGTGTCAATAGGCGGTAAGGTGAGCATTTTTCTTCACCTGCGATAATATGGATGGGGTCAGGTGTAATATCATTTTGGTTAACTTCGACCTAAATGAAATGACTGTTACGATTAGTTAAATAGAAAGGTATGATCATTTTAACTGTCCATTTTAACACACTAATGTGCCCTATAAAATAAGGGAGAAAACTTAAGGCAAGGATTTATGTCATCTGTCCATTCAATGATCACAAGGAAATAATTTAGTAGATTAAATATTAATCGAAACTTTTTACTAACAAATATGGTACTCCAATTTTCTTATGGTAAATTTAATCCCGATGTCAGCGAATTAAAAATTAATTGCATCTTGGGAAATTGAATCAAAAACTTCAAAAGGAAAGTTAATTGCATTCCTAGTGTAATTATACAATTTATTTTATTAATTAGAGAGGACATATAATGAACACTAGAAAATTGAAGTTTTTAATGATTAATCATATTTATAACTTTATGCAACATGAAATGCATTTACGAAAGGTAAAAATGTCTGTTAACATTTTGTTTTAGAGTTTCGTGCTTTTATAACGCTATGTGCGAATCAATTTCTTCTAATACTCCCTCCGATTCAAAATCAGTGAATTTTTGGTTGTTTTCACACAGATTAAGAAATTCACCTTTTAGCATTAATTAGTAATAAAATTGACCATATTAACCTTTACTATCCCACATAAACACTCCTAACAAATACTCCAACACTATTTACTCCAAGGGCAATGTAGGAAAAAAATAATTAATTCATTCTTGAAATATGAAAAAATCACTTATTTTGGACCACAAAAAAAAAGGCCAAAAAATCACTTATTTTGGACCGGAGGTAGTAATTTTTAATCATATGAAAATAGTGTCGTTTCATTAAATCTTTCCTGATATATAGTTGATCTCAGGAGAGCTATTATTAATTTAAATTTTAAAAAAACAACTTTTAGCTGAGGCAAAAGTTTTTGGAATTGTTAACATTATTATATAACGAGGTATTATTACTTTTAGCCCACGCGAGAAACTATTTATATTTGATAGCCAAAAAAGTGTATAAAATTTAGTATTTAGTTTTTGTATATAACATGCAGTATGCATATATATATATATATATATATATAAAACATATATTTTTTTGACTATTATTTGAAGAGCGGCTATATAATGTCATTTTTCCTCGTAGTATAGAATTGATACATGCATTTATAACAGAAAATCAAGTTTTCTTTATTATTTTCTACTTGTACAATTTCTCTTGAACTTCTAATTCTAAAAGTATGTTTAACCATCATTATCAAATTGATTACGACGTTCTGAGAAAAGTTCAAGGTTAAGGTAGTATTTATCTTCAGACAGATGAAGTACATCTCAGTATATGCAGTTTATCGTACATGCAAACCCTATTAGTTATAAACAATGACAATTGACAACTAGAAGTGATAATCGCTGTAGATTTTAGCAGAGGAGAAATAAGAACTAAAAACTGAAAGACTACTAAAAGTTCCAGTGCAACACAGATCGGAGGACATCGATCGACAAATAGATGCCTCCTCATTTGTTGAGGAATACTTTCACAAGAGATAACAAGCTTGTGAATTCAATGCTCTCGAAGGCAGGCGTTCTTATCTCGAGTTCTAGCTCGGTGGGATTCGGGATCGATCTTCAGTTCTTGGTTGTTATATTCCGAGCCTAACCTACTATGTCGTAGGCGAGCTCGATTTCAACCGTATACAATAGCAAATTAGTACTATCATGTATCCTGCTTTCAAGATCACTCTTGAAATTTGGTATATGAATTTGTCATTTGAGAAAAGCACAACGCTGAACTTCCTTGCTGACAAAATTCCCTGTTCCTAGTTCTTTATCCCAACAAAAACTAGAGAACTAATTAGCAAATATGCAAACCATAGTTTGATCTATACCAACATGGACCGTAATGAGATGGATAAGATCCTTCTATTCTTAATCAGAGGTTTTGATCTCGAGTCCTGCATATGGAAAAAATTATGTTAGGGAGCACTTCCCCCGTAAATGGGCCTTACGTGCAGGGGCGGAGCCAGGATTTTCATTAAGGGATATCATTATATTGTATATATACATTCTTTTTAAAAAAAAAATTACCGAGCTAAACAATGTA
Organism: Nicotiana undulata; assembly: GCA_005239495.1. Classification (NCBI taxonomy): domain Eukaryota; kingdom Viridiplantae; phylum Streptophyta; class Magnoliopsida; order Solanales; family Solanaceae; genus Nicotiana; species Nicotiana undulata. The sequence continues at coordinate 12,309 of ML290203.1, read as the reverse complement.
ATTTTCCGACAAAGGGGTGTTAGTGACACCCCTGGGTGTGGCCCCGCCAGTGCTTACGCGGCACAATCAAGATATAGTTGGACTGTAATGTGACTACTAGACACCGGGTGGTAAACCCAACCCCTCCCCACACCGCCCACCCCTCCCCCTCAAAAAAATAAAAATAGTTTGATCTATTTGAGAAACCCATGAAGGGGAAAAAGAAAAAAGCCATAGTTGTTCTAAGGCCGCTTAGACAAAAGCCAATGCGAGTATATGTTAGGCTATTTTGCCAAAAATATTCTTTCTTTATTTGTCCTTTCTCCCCAATATTTTTACTTTGAAAAGTAGCATAATGATACCTAGAAAACGGTTCAATGTTTCAATTGATTATCAAATCTTAAATATGAAATTTGGAGTTGAATATTAATTATTTCTTTTTAATATATTTTTAACATTAGCTTCTAGACACGTGCGTTGCACGTATATTCCAAATTATTTTTTATAAGATTTTGAATAATCACATGAGATTATTAAAATATGCAAAGGACCTTTTGTAACTGATGAAATTAAACAACTAGTCACTAAATAAATAAGGTAAAATAAGATTAATCCTCCAACTGATAAAATACAGAGATAATAAGGGCAAAAGGTTTACAAAGAAGGGAGAAAGATAAGTACATTACTTGGCCTAGGAGAGGTGGCAAAGGATGTTTTCAACATGATCAAGCTTGTAAGTTGGTGGTTAACATTAAATGATCTTTCTAATGAATATTCATTTAAATACCTTGTATCTTGCTCCGAAATAAATTATAATCAAGCTTAATGAGATCACTTAATTATTTATGTTTAAAACTTGTCAAAGAAGCAACGTTTACGAGCAATTTAATAACTAGTTGTTCGATCCGCTCGACTTTTGTTGTTACATAGTAAATCAGATGATTTAATTCATTTCAAATAAGTTGACAACATGAAGTTGCAATTAACATACATATAAACAATATTTGCAATTTGATAACTAGTGGGAACTTGCATGGGCATATTACAACGGGTCTACTCGTGAAGATCTAAATAATGCAAAAAATTGGCAGGAATTCATTTGCCTGGGTATTTGCAACACGGTTGTTGCATCACCATAGATGAAAACTATATATGGTGCCAAATACTTCACAATCCCTGTAGAATTGTAGGCCCTTTTTTGTGTATAAAGGTGTCTTGAAAGCCGTCGAAACGACACCTATAGAAAGTGAGTTGTGAAGTTTCTGCTCTTAATGCTACTGCTTGTTGATTCTCTCGTCCAGCATTGTTTCGAAATGTGATGTCTTGGGCCACGAAGCCCTTCCCACAGTAGCATTGAGACTTGTCTTGATGCCATCACTTATTCCCTGATATTATGGCATTGTCCATGCCTTTACCGATTAGAACTATGTTCATATAATACGTTCCTTGCTTAATTATGATATACGTAGTATTTATTTACATTGTTTTTTGGTGCTGAAATGATGGCGTCCGTTATTGTGGTGTAACTCCCGGAGCCATCTTTAGCAACAACTGCGTGAGTTGTTTGCACCTGTTGGCCTTCACCCCATAAAAGGAGTGGCAAAATGGCTATAGCTGCAATAAACCACATAGCTCCAGCCGGCATCTTCCTTCACTTGATAAGCCATTACGTATCAGAATATTATTCTTCAAGTCAGAAAAGTATTATGGACTATAATATACAATGAACTCATGTTTAATTATGGTATCCGATTAGAAGTGTAAACACTCCTCAAATTTATAAAAGTTTCTAGACACGTTAATTATAGAATTAAATAATTGGATATACAATTAGGGGAATATTAATAATTTTAATATTATTAATAATTAAAGGTGGATACCATTAATTACTAATTAAATCCAAAAAAAATGGGGAGGGGGGCGTGTGTGTGTGTGG
>ML290203.1:0-10095 GCA_005239495.1 Nicotiana undulata | reverse complement strand
GGGGGGGGGGACAAATAAATAATAAAATAATGAAAAACAAAAGGCTTAAAGCCTTTGGAATAAGAGTAACATACTTCTCATCATAAAGGCATCGGCAGAACCCTTCTTCCAACAAACAAAACAAACAAACAAAAAAGAGGCCGAGAATACAGAAACACAGGAGCGGATACGAACAGAGGCAGCAAGATATTGCTCGAAAAATTCTAGGGTTCTTCATAACTCACTTATTTTTGAATTCAAGTATATAAAATTCCCTATCCTTAATTACCCTACAGTACTAGTAGGTAAGAATTGAATAGTTAATTCCCTTCTTTCTCTATATCAATAACAAATTTCATGTTTAGGTGTGAAACTTTAAAACTAATTAAAATGCACCGGGTATTGTAGAATCAATTGTCTGACGGGTATAAATTGGACTGTGGCCTACGTATTAGCTCGAGGAGTGTTGAGGTGAGTTGATATAACCCTTCACCAAAGTAGTTTAACTCACAAAAGTATGCATACAAGGTGTTTGATAAATTGGCTAAAAGAGTGAATATGTACTTAATTGAAGTGAGTGAGTTCCTATTAACTTAGAATTATTTTAGTTAAAGTTAGATGATTTATTTTGATATATGTGCATAAATTTTCAGATTTTGTGTTATTCTTAGATGCCATTTTCATGTTAAAAATTCATGAAAAAGCAAGAATATTTAGAAATAATTTTGAATGTTTATTTCATTCTTATGCCCTATCTTACGTTTAAAAGTTCTAGAATAAGTATGTTTGAAAGATTTAGACTTGAAAAGTCACAAGAAGAAGTTTTAGAAAGAAAAGAGTTTTGGGAGTATCCTTTATTCTGAGAAGGGGTCATCGTCAAGATCGAGGGTCCTGACTAAGGCGTTGACTTCCTGAAACTACTTGTGCCAAAGTAGGGAGCACACGAGCCGAGAGTCTCGTTGCTGAGAATTCACTTAGCCAGGATAAGGTATGATACATGAGCGCAGAGAACCATGAAGCGAGTGGCACCTCGTGAATTGGGCCTATTCGATCAGGTTGGGATCGAACCTGTGCCGATCACACGGTGACTAAGACAGAAATAGGTCAGGATAGTTGGAACTCCCAAAGTATAAAGAGAAGTATTTTTTTTAGAAAAAAAAGAAAAGAATTCTTTTAGAATATTCATAAACTGCTATTATGCAATTTGTTTTTTGATTTGTTCCTAGAAGCTTTATGATTTCTATGCATTTAAATTCTTTGCTCATAATGTGTATTGTATTAAAGTTTCGTCCCCTGTCGTTGGGACTCACTGAGTACAATGGATGGTACTGACGTTCTCTATTGGGAACCTATGTTGGTCTGCGGTACAACATAGGAACCGATTTTGCAGGCGAGCAGGCTACAGTTTAGGACTTCCCTCCCTTCCATTGCTATTGGTGAGCTCCGCTTTTGTTCGTGGAGTATTCCTTAGAGTCATCTTTACATAGCTATTTCTTTGTTACTTAGAGAACTGTCCAGGAAATCTCATGTCCTGAGCAGTGCGTCAGTTTATCAGTGTCACGCCTCCTTTTTCACTACCCCTCGATTAATGAAGGGTAATAAGGGAGTTTTTCCACTTTAAGTGACATTATTCGGTTTTGGGATTATTTTTTATTTATTCAGAGTCGNATTATTTTTATTTATTCAGAGTCGCCACTTGAGATAATTTATGGTGTCCCAAGTCACCGGTTTATTTTAAATCCCAAATCGAGGAAATTTGACTCTATTTTAAGGTCTGCGAACCAGAAATCCGGGTAAGGAATTCTGTTAACCCGGGAGAAGGTGTTAGGCACTCCCGAATTCCGTGGTTCTAGCACGGTCGCTTAACTATTAATATTTGGCCTAAATTACCTGATTTTTTTTTTACATATTTTAAACTTATTGTGCATTTTAGCCTTTTTACTATTTAGTCGCTTTTAATATTTATGCGTTATTTTGAAACAAGCCACGATGGCGTGCACTTGCCGTTTTTGGAAACATTGTAAACGCGCCACATGAAATGCACCAGCAATTTACAACGTGTTGATTTTATTATTGTTTTGAGTTAGAGTCGGGGACATGAGTTGCCACACCCGAGTGTAGATTATATAGTCAAGACTATGGTCATGACGGTTAAAAATGCCTATTTTTTAGGTGATCTTCAATGATTCTCTAAATTTGGAATTTTACCTAAAAAGAAGTATTTTCAGCTTTACGAGATATGTGTATGAATCAATTCGGATATTTATGGATTTATCTTAGGACAAGTCACGATGGCGTGCACTTGTCGTTTTAGACACATCGCAACCGCGTCACATGAAATGCACCCGCGATTTACAACGTGTTAACTTTTATTATTATTCGAAGTTATGATCGGGTCACATGAAATGCACACCCGTGGAAATTGGGATGTGTCACAAATCATGTCACGCAGACGTGTACATAATTCTCGACACTGAATTTATTTAAAGTGATAACCAAAGTTGCGCAAGTGCGTATTTTTGTTTTGGTTGTCAAAAGAAATCGAAATCACGTCACGCGAGCATGTACGTAATTCTGATAGTAATTTTAAAAATATGTTCCTAAAGGTATCTCTACGAGTTTAATTGTGTCACATAAACATGTATACAATTTTAAATATTTTATTATTATTAAGATTGTTTGGCCGAAGTTGCGTGACCGCATACCTCGATTTATTTTTGATATCGTAATTATATCACATATACGTGTACATAATCACAATAATTGATTAAAACTGCACATGAAATTATACTAGCGATCATTAGGAATCCTTTTTTTTTTGCAAGATGAATGACGCACACTTCATAAACACTTAATTCGTTCGTCATAATGATTCACAAAGACACGTGAACAATCCAAAAAAAATCCCATTGCATTTATTACACATTTATTACACATCAAGGTAATTCACATAGTTATCACGTTTCTAATTAGTTCACTGTGCTATCTAAATTGGTGCCAAATACACATTTATTATACATCAGAAACAGCTGAAGTCATAACTTGAAGAAATCCAAAAGTTAAATAGGATTTTAACAATTTTAAATTATTCTATGAGATCATGATACACAGAGATTGGAAACTGACCTAATTGAACATCAGAAATAACTGAGATGAGCCAAATAAGGGCAAAAAGATCAGCTAATTGGAGCTTAGCAAACAGAAATCCAGCAAACAGTCCCTTAACAACGGCATTCCCGTTACTAGCTTTTCAGTCCAGTTTTCTGAAAATTTCTTTTGAATTTTTGAATCTCAAATTTAAACAGGACCTCGATCACAGAACCTCTCGCCGGCGTGGTCCAAGGAGGCGGCGGTGGTGGCTGATTCGCCGGTGACAGAGTAACGAGAGAGAAGAAGGGTTTTCGAGGGAGACGACTTTTCTAAGATTTTGTTTCCGGCGGCTGCCGGAAGAATGGGAAGGGTGGTGGTCGCTGGGTTCTGGCAGCAGCAGAAGAAGAAAGGGGTCGTTGGTTGAGGGCTTGAAGAAGGTCGGGGGTCGGGGGGGGGGGGGGGGGGGGGGGGGGGGGGGGGGGGGGGGGGGGGGGGGGGGGGGGGGGGGGGGGGGGGGGGGGGGGGGGGGGGGGGGGGGGGGGGGGGGTCAGCCGTTTTCTCTGTTTTTTGTGAGGGAGAGGGTCCTCCTTTTGTGTAATTAAGGGGATTAGGGTTACAATGTGGGAAATTTGGTTGAGTCTGGGATTTGGGCCCTGAAATTAGGCCAATTTGAAACAAGGGCAAATTTTATCTTTAAAAAATGGTCATCTTACTACTAATTAAATTCCTTTTATAAAAACGAACTAATTAAATAAACTAATTGATTAAGCTAATGTATATTTTTTGTGACTTTTATATATTAATCTCAATTAAAGGATAATTATTTTTTAAAAATGCGAATTAAACCTAAGATTACATGAAATTAAGAATGTGACAATTTTTTTTTATGATTTTAAAATATTAAACATGCATGAAATGCAACTAAATAAAGAAAAGTTCCTAAAATTCATTAAAAGTTATTTTTTAATTATTTTTAGGAGTAATTTCCATGCGGGGCAAAAATTGGGTGTTCACAATCAGTAGAGTCTTCATAGACACAGTCAGTGGGTTCAGATTCAAATGTTTTTGATAATAACTTAGCAGTATTTCAGTAGTTACTACGAGTAACGTTTTGGAGTTGATTTAGTTTAAATATTTAAATTAATCAAAAGTATTTGGTTAAAGTATTGCCTTGTCGCATATAACGTTTGAAGTTATAATAGATTTGATAAGCACAAATGGTTCGCTCGGTCATGTTTAGTGATCGGGTGCCGGTCACGGCTTGTTCAGGAAATGGGTCGTGACAAACTTGTTATCAGAGCCTCAGGTTTATGGAGTCCTAGGGGTCTATGAAGCCGTGTTAGTAGAGTCTTGTTTATGGGTATGAAACGCGTCATACTTATAAACAGGAGTCTACAAGCATTTAGGAAAAGTCTTATTTTTTTTCCTCTCATACTTTAGATCGTGCAGTAGATCCTACCTCTAAGAAATTATTTAATGTATTCGTTTCTCCAAAACTCGCATAAATGGCTCGTGCTTGCAACTCTGACACCGACACTCATGATGCTGCTCGAGAAACTATTGCTACTATTATGGCTCAAGGCAGAAGAAAAAGGGCTTCAACTCAGAAAAGGAAGGGTAAATCCACAAAGGGGGTTCAAGTATCCCGGAACCTGACTAATTATCGCCCAGACATTGCTTACACTTACAACATAGGAGGTTCCATGTCAACTTAGTTGAAAAGCATCCGTCAGTTGAACAGGAAGTAGGGGTGGATCATGATGATCCAGTACCTCAGGATCCAGTGTCGCCCCCAACAACAGCTCCGAATCAGACAACTATATCTCCTAGGTCAGATGTTTAATGCAGTTAACAACGCTATGGAGATGTTTAAAGCCTTCATGGCCAACCAGAACGAAAGAAGAGATGAGATTTAACCTCAATCAAATAGACAGAACAATTGTGAGTCCTCAAGAGTGAACGAATTTTTGAAGTTGAGTCCTCAAGTGTTCTATGGTTCTATAGTTGATGAAGATCCAATGTTGTGGTTGGAGGGTGTGAAGAAAGCCCTCCGAGTGATGAAAGCATTTGATGATGAAGTTGTGGAGTTGGCTGCTTACTAGCTTAGAGATGCGGCTGGCGCTTGGTTTGAGATGTGGGAAAAAGAAAGAGATGAAGATGATGGTCCGCCTACTTGGGGAGAATTTGAAGAGGCCTTCATGGCTAACTTTATCCCAGAAGAGGATAGCGAAGCTAAGGCTACAGAGTTCGAACAACTCAAGCAAGGGAATAAAAGTGTGCAAGAGTACTACATGGAATTCATAAGGTTGGCTAAGCATGCTCCTCACGTGGTTCAGACAGAAAAAACAAAAATTCGCAGGTTTGTTGGCGGTTTGGCTTACCACATTAAAGATACGACATCAGCTGCAGCGGTAGGGACGAAAACATTCTCCTCTGTTGTGGGATTCGCCAAGCACTTAGAAAAAGACAGACAACAAAGGAGAGAAGAAAAAGAGCATAACAAGAAAGCCTCGGGCAGGTTTAATGGTACATCCAGCGGAGGTAGAAGGGATTCCTCTGATAAGGAATCATTAGCACCAGCTCAGTTCAGTCATCAGTCAGGTGGTGAGCTTCCTTCATACGTACTCAGAGTTATGGAAACCAGTCTCGCCAGAATCAAAATTTTAGGACATCATCCTCACATAGCCAGAGTCATGTTGAGCAACATTCACAACAAAAAGGTCTTTGTAGAACATGTAAGCGGCAACATTCAGGTCAGTGCAAGCTCGGGTTCCATGGTTGCTATCATTGTGGAGACATCGTTCATATAAAGGCCAACTTCCCAAAGTTGCGACATAATTTCAGTGGTGGATCAACTCGTCCTTCTAGTTCCTCAGCTACTGCAGTTGCACCACCTCAGGCTCGTGGTTCTCATAATCAGACTGGGCATGGGGCAGGCAGAGGTCCAGAACGAGTTACTCAGGGAGGGGGACAACCCCATTTGTTTGCTACACTTGATCGTCACAGTGCAGAGGCATCTGCAGAAGTTATTACAGGTATACTTTTAGTCTGCTCACATAATGCTTATTCTATAATGGATCCAGGTTCAACATTTTCATATGTGACTCCATACTTTGCAATTAACCTCGGGTTAGAACCTGAACAACTTAGTGAGTCATTCCTAGTATCTACTCCAGTTGGAGAGTCAGTGAAAGTCACAAGAGTCTATAGAGGCTATATAGTTTCAGTCCAAGGTTGCAATACCAAGGCCGATCTCATAGAATTAGAAATGGTTGATTTCGATGTGATCATGGGTATGGATTGGTTGTCTTCCTGCTATGCCATGTTAGATTGTCATACCAAGATAGTCAGGTTCCAATTTCCAAATGAATAAGTCTTAGAGTTGAAGGGTAGTTCAACATCGCTTGTAGGTAAGTTTATTTCTTACCTTAAGGCACAACGAATGATCGGTAAGGGGTGTCTCGCCTATTTGGCTCACATCATTAATCCAGAATCAGAACCACCAGCTCTTCAGTCTGTTCCAGTTGTTAGAGAATTTCCAAAAAATTTCCCAAATGACCTTCCCGGGCTTCCTCCTGAAAGAATCATAGATTTTGGCATTGATCTCATGCTAGGCACTCATCCCATATCTATACCTCCTTATAGGATAGCTCCAGCAGAACTTAATGAGTTGAGAGAACGGTTGAAAGACCTTCTTGACAAGGGATTTATCAGGCCGAGTGTTTCACCGTGGGGTGCCCCGATCCTGTTTGTAAAGAAGAAAGATGGGTCTCTCAGAATGTGTGTCGACTATCGACAGTTGAATAAAGTTACCATTAAGAACAAGTACCCACTGCCGAGAATTGATGATTTATTTGACCAACTTCAGGGTGCAAAGTACTTTTCAAAAATAGACTTGAGGTTGGGGTAGCATCAATTGAGAATCAGAGAAGAAGATATATCTAAAACATCCTTTAGAACTCGCTACGGGCACTATGAATTTCTAGTGATGTCCTTCGGGTCAACAACTGCTCCAGCTGCATTCATGGACCTCATGAATAGAATTTTCAAGCCATTTCTGGATAACTTTATTATCGTGTTTATAGATGATATTTTGGTATACTCAAAGAGCAAGGATGAGCATGCCGAACACCTCAAGATAGCCTTGCAGACCTTGAAGGAGAATGAGCTTTATGCCAAATTTTCAAAATGTGAGTTCTAGTTGCAGTCAGTGGCATTCTTAGGCCACGTGGTATCTAGTGAAGGCATAAAAGTAGATCCTCAGAAGACAGAAGCAGTCAAGAACTGGCCTAGGCCGACAACGCCAACCGAAATCAAGAGTTTCTTGGGGTTAGCTGGCTACTATAGAAATTTTGTAGAGGGTTTTTCCTCACTTGCAGCTCCATTAACTAAGTTGACTCAGAAAGCAGTTAAGTTCCAGCGGTCAAACGCTTGTGAACAGAGTTTTCAAGAGTTAAAGAAGAGGTTGACCACTACACCGGTGTTAACCTTGCCGACAGGTTCATGTGGGTTCACAGTGTATTGTGATGCCTCTAGAGTGGGTCTGGGTTGTGTTCTTATGCAAAATGGAAAAGTTATTGCTTATGCTTCTAGGCAGTTAAAGAATCATGAAAAGAAATACCCCACACACGACTTGGAGCTTGCAGAAGTAGTGTTTGCATTAAAAATATGGCAGCATACCTTTATGGAGAGCATTCTGAAGTGTTTACAAATCACAAAAGCCTCCAATACATCTTCAAGAAAAAAGAATTAAATTTGAGACAGAGAAGGTGGCTCGAGCTATTGAAAGATTATGACATCAATATCCTTTATCACCCGGGAAAAGCTAACGTGGTAGCAGATGCACTTAGTAAGAAGTCAACGGGTGTCTTGGCCCATCTTGTGGTACAAAGGCGAACTTTGGGTAGAGAAATTAAAAAACTGGCAAATGATGGAATTAGATTGGATGAGACTGAATAAGGAGGAATAACTCCTTATGCCTTAGCGCAATCCTCCCTTGTTGCGCATGTTAAGGCTAAGCAAGACGAAGATCCGTACAAAGGAGAACTTTGGGTAGAGAAATTCAAAAACTGGAAAATGATGGAATTAGATTAGATGAGATTGAAGGAGGAATAACTGCTTATGCCTTAGCGCAATCCTCCCTTGTTGTGCATGTTAACGCTAAGCAAGACGAAGATCCGTACTTAGTGAAGTTGAAAGAAGGAGTCAGAAACAAAGAAATCACCGCTTTCACTGTAGGAAGTGACGGAGTTTTGAAGTTGAATGATCGGTTATGTGTGCCTGATGTAGATGGTCTTAGGAAGGCCATAATGGAAGAAGCTCACAGTTCGAGGTACTCCATCAACCCAGGTGCTACCAAAATGTATCTAGATTTGAAAGAGTTGTATTGGTGGAAAGGCATGAAGAAGCAAGTAGCAGATCATGTGGCTAAATGTTTGAATTGCCAGCAAGTCAAAGCTGAGCATCAGAGGCCTGGTGGCCTAGCTCAAGATATAGAGATACCACAGTTGAAATGGGATATGATTAATATGGATTTTGTAGTAGGTCTACCTCGCACATACCGTAAGCATGATTCAATTTGGGTTATTGTAGACCGACAGACAAAGTCCGCACATTTCCTACCAGTAAAGACGCCAGATTCCGCAGAGTAGTATGCGCAGTTGTACATAAAAGAAATAGTCAGATTGCATGGTACTCCAGTTTCAATCATATCTGACAGAGGCCCTCATTTCCCGGCACATTTTTGGCAGGCATTTCAGAAAAGATTAGGTACTAAGGTCAATTTGAGCACCGCTTTCCATCCACAGACTGATGGTCAGGCATAAAGGACCATTCAGACTCTCGAAGATATGTTACGAGCATGTGTTATAGATTTTGGAGGTAATTGGGATGATCACTTGCCACTTATAGAATTTTATTATAATAACAGCCATCAGTCCAACATTGGTATGACTCCTTATGAAACGTTGTATGGGCGAAGATGTAGGTCTCCAGTGGGTTGGTTTGAACCAGCAGAGGTGCCTTTGATTGGTTGTGAGGCTTTAGAGAAAGACCAGCTAATCAGAGAAAGACTAAAAGCGGCTCAGAGTCGTCAGAAATCCTATTCTGCCAAGAGGCATCGTGACTTAGAGTTCATGGTTGGTGACAAGGTGTTTTTGAAAGTTTCACCGATGAAAGGAGTTATGAGGTTTGGTAAGAAGGGTAAACTTAGTCCTAGATTTATTTGACCTTATGAGATAATAGAAAAGAAGGGAAATGTGGCTTATGAACTAGCTTTGCCCATTGAGTTGTCCTCTGTTCATCCTGTCTTTCATGTGTCTATTCTTAGAAATTACATTCATGATGAGTCGCATATAATACTTGCCGATACCATAGAAATTAAAGAAGGCTTAACTTATGAAGAGATACCTATAGAAATTCTTGATAGGCAAGTAAGAAAGTTAAGAACAAAAGATATAGCATCGGTAAAAGTTTTGTGGAGTAATCATGATTCAAAAGAGGCTATGTGGGAGGTCGAGGAAGATCTGAGGAAGAAATATCCATATTTATTTGAGGGAAATGGTATGTAAACATAGGTTTGGTTTGACATATATTTAATTTATTAAATACAAGTTAGCGTGTGTTTATGTCCTTGCTAGATTATACTTAGTTGTTGAAGTAATTTAGTTTTTGTCAGAGTATATTTAGTTATTTAACAATTTAATGCCATGCCAGAGTACATTTAACTCATTAAAGTGATTTACTTTTGCTAACGTGTTGTGCTTTAGATTCTTGTTGGTTATTGCGGTACCTCCTTGCCGGAGTGTGAGTAATTAATTTATGAGCTGTGTTACCTGTGTATGGTGTCTATGAATGGCCCGTTATAGTATATTTGGTTGTGGTTGGTGTAGTTGTGGTATTTGTGACAGAGATATTTTTTGGATAGTCCAATTTACAAGGGAAACGTTGCCGAAATTTTTGAAAAGTTAGCCAAAATTTTGAGTCCCTTGGAAGAGTGAGTAGTGCTAAGAAAATTTAAGAGGTTCA
>MDKH01100173.1:0-12466 GCA_005239495.1 Nicotiana undulata | reverse complement strand
AAGGTGCAAGGAGTAATGTGAGTACGTCAACTCTGTAGTAATGAATATAAATCAGGTCTGAGCTGTAAGAAACACCTAAAGTCAAACCATCAATTCACAATATACACATTCTTTCTTTCCAACAATGTATATGATAAATCATCTGGTTTTGCTCTTGGCTCTCGAATCGTCTCCCAATTGCTCCAAATATACCAAAACCAGATTAATAACGTTAAAATATGCTAGGGAGACAAAATCCATTCGAAAATTATCAAAATTTAGGCACAAATCCCGAAATTGGCCAAAATCGACCCCTGGGCCCACGTCTCGAAATTCGGTAAAAATCAAATAATTAGAATCCTTATCCTTCCACGAGTCTACCCATATGAAATACATCAAAATCCAATCACAAATGACCCTCAAATTCCTCAATTTTAAAGTTTGAAGTTTCCAAGCCCTAAACCCTCAACTTAGGCACTAATGTTCCATAGATTTCACCTTAAATTAGTCCAATAATCAGATAGAAACGAGTTTTAGGTTCAAAAATCTTATCTCCACGAAGTTCTCTTGAATTCCTCCTTCAAAAGCCTCTCTCAAAGCTCAATTGCGGATGAAAATATTGGTGAAATAACTCAAATTCGTGAAGGCTGGGTATTTATACTTCCTGTCCAAAGAAACCGCACCTGCGGTCATTTCTTCGCACCTCCGGACCCGCATTTGTGGTCCCAGGTGAGCATCTGCAGAACCCAACTTGAATACCATTTCTCGCACCTGTGGCTTCGCAGGTGCGATCATACTCCCGCACCTGCGGTCTTCCTCAACCTGGCAATTTTCCGCACCTTCGCCCCTCATCCGCACCTGCGGCTTCCCTTCCGCAAGTGCGGCCACACCAGAAGGGCAGCACCAACAGCATTTCAGCTCCATTTTTCCAACTTCCAACTCCCCGATGGCTATCCGAAATCAATCGGAGCCCCTCGGGACCCTAACCAAAAACACAAACAAGTCATAAATGATCACCCGAACTTAGTCTAACCCTCGGAGCACCCAAAATAACATTGAAACACCGATTCAACTCATGATTCAAGCTTAAGAATCTACAAATCTCCCGAAAATCATATATGTTCCCGAAACTAACCAAAACACGTCCGAATGACCTAAAAATTTTCACACACGTCCAAAATGACACTACGGACCTGTTCCAACTTCCAGAATTCCATTCTGACCCTGATAGCTAATTTTCCACTGCCGACCGGAAATCGCCAAAAATGCAATTTTGCCAATTCAAGCCTAATTATACTCCGAACCTCAAATTCATTCGAACACACTCCTAAGTCCCAGATCACCTAACGAAGCTATCCGAGCCATAAAATCCACATTCCGAGGTCGTTTACCTACAAGTCAACTCCCGATTGACCTTTCCAACTATTAAGCTCATTTAAGTGTCTCAATTCTCACCACGACCACTCTGAACCTGAACGAACCGAACCCACATAACATAAATAGGTTAAATAACATATGACCAAGCTGAAACAGAGGAAACGGGGCTAATCTCATGAAATGACCGGCCGGGTCGTTACATTCTCCCCCACTTAAACATACATTCGTCCTCGAACGTGCCCAGAGTTGTTCAAAAACCACCAAAATTTCCGTGTAACCTACCTTGCACATACCCCGGGGGTGATCTCACGTCACCCAATCCCATATAAGTCTGATAACACAACATAACTGAAATTCCAAAATTCCACCTAACCCATAAACCTTAGAATCAAATTTTCACTTCTGAAATAATCTATAGGATCAAAATTACACATCAGTAACTGAATAAGTTTGAACACGCTGCATCAAGCCATATCCGTAACCCAAGATGTAATCACATTATATACCACATGACTCAAACACTCATAGCGATAACTCTTAATCACAATAGTTGCTCAAACAACCCAATTTCGATAATAAACCTCTTATCAAACCAAAGCCTCATTCCAACACTTCTGCATACTACCAATGATGAAAGAAACACACTGAAAGTCATAAACATTCCTCATATCAACCAGTCATGGAGCTCCCTCTCCTTCGGCAAGGACCATAGTAAATTTCTAAGCCGGATCCTGATATCATCCTTCCAACACGCATAAATCGAATCTGATAGTATTCACTCTAGATCCCAATGACCTCATCTCATCCAACTCGACTGCTTCAGTGACATGACACATCGATACAATCCAAAGCCACAACCCGTGTGACCCGCACACCAATAAGAAACAGTTCGAGTGTACCCAAATCCTGGAAAAAAAAAGACTCAAATGAGAGAGCTATACCGCAAGCTCACTAGTACCACAACAACACAATGATGAGAACCCATCACCCATCGTAGAACCAGGACACACGAATCTAACCCGAGGGACCATACCTCCACATAACTTTGCTGCAATGTGCGACCCTATCCAAACACTGGTCCATATGAGACACCTCAAGTCACCATGCTCAAAATCATCAACCACGCACAATTTGATGTCTAGTACCAATAGTAAATCACCATAACCACGGAAAAGTAAATGATGCAATGCCATGCCATCCCATAAGAACATATCCAATGCGCAATCAATCATGCAACACCAAAATACCCGTCGCACCCAAATTCCGCTATAAAGCCCAAATAGAACCGCATCATATGTGCATATAACCAACAATCACAACTCCTCGCAACACAGAATGGTAACTCATAGATCACTCCAGAACACGAATAAGCTCAATCAAAATCGAATGTCACACCCCTCAACAATAGCAATTCGGAGTCAACAATTACGACCCCGTGCAGAACACACATCCATACTAGGCCTAACAATGAGCCCTAAATCAACTCTAGCCACCCGCAACAGATAGATAACTCTACGAAAGTTCACAATGACTGAATCATGGCACATACTAACATATGACTAACTTTGCTCGCATCTTCACAGTCCACAACAACAAAATAACCTGTTTATGAGAACTCCCCAGTTTTGAAATCCATAAAGCGCACGAACCACCATATCTGATCCCAACTCCACCGCTCGAATATATAACACACCTCTGATACTCAATCATTCCACCAGGGATACTTCTATAATTCTTCTGTTCCACCAAGCAAACTTGAATATCAGCAGTCGATCCAACAAAAGAGCACCAAAATACCAATGAAGTACCCTTAACTCAAACACATTGCCGCTTCTAAAATGTATACCCTCATCAAGCCACACGAATTAGTGATATCATTTACCTAGTCGTCTGAATTGCCAATGCTGCCTAAGAATTTCTGACCTTCCTTCTAGAACTGAACCGTGACCTCACATATGCAAAATCTCAATTTTACACAACATACCGCATACGCCATGCCACCCTATGATAAATATAAGAACTTTATAATCCCTTCCGATCCACAAGCCCAACTAGCCAAGAACTTTACATTTGATCCCATCTAGAAGAAAAATCACTATACATCACATGCTTCTCACTCCAGTAGGAAATATACATCTCTAACTGTGGTACAAACCATCAAGAACTCTCCGAATCCTATTTGTACGACACCAAACCGTCAGGACTGAATCCTCCTAACTCAACCAAGCTACGCAAGTCACCAAAATCCAAGAGCATTGCCAAGAATCACATGTAAAAACTCATTACCTCATAAACACCTAAAGAACTAATCATATTCCTTACTATGCCGATCCGACTTACTACCAAGCTGTCCTATTAATCCAAGTTCCTTCTGACTTACCTTCGAATTGATGCTCTTCCCTGCCATAATACCGCAATTCTCAACCCAGACTCACCGCATGAGACCCAAGCATAACACCATACCGTCTAAGGCTCGTATGCCACTGAATATTCTCTCAAATATCCCCAAAAGTACCACATTAAAAATACTTACCCTGAAGATACTTCCTGTGAATCTAAAGACATTACTTCACTTCCTGATACTGATATGTAGAATCCATGATCATGTAGAAATGCCACAAATCTTGACACCCTCCAACATAAATCTCAGTTCTAGCCAAATACGCACCTTGAAGATTCCCAATAGTTACGTTTAACCTTGAATCCATCCGAACCGTTCTTGAGAGTCATCCACTCTACGCAATTCTCAATTACACTGATCAAGAAGACAAAACGACCTGGCCCCTTTGCACACCAGCATACTAGGAAGTAATCCACACATTTGAGGCAACAAGCAAATTCATACACTGCACCCACTACACTGCATCCATTACAACTCACTCATTCAATAAAACCCATCTACCCATAAAGTACATTACAACCGATATCGAAGAATTCCCATTACTCGAGTCATCCCCAGACTCCACCTCTGCAGGTCATAACTGATTCACCAATATACCTCAAACTGAAACCAACACAACACAGAATCGTGCAATCAACTTATCATCAACAGACTCCCCCGCTTGGCTCAAATCCAACGATACAGACAAACAATAACTCACAATGCCCGTACGCTACACTGTTGGAAAAGATGCAACTAAATCCTTTATAAGCTCAAATGACACAAACCATCTAACATGTCAAGTCGTATGCAAATCCCGCATTCACCATTGGAAAAGATAATGCCACCCCCCACAAGCGATCAGAACTCAAATTACAACATATATCATTTGCTAGAAAAGAGAATTTTCTACAAAACCACATAAGAGTCACATAACCTCAGGACATTCCGCGGGAGATAACCCTGCCTGCTTAGCCTCAAACTGATAACTCTCTATACCCTTCCTTAAACCATAGCTATCACGCAATCACTTTACCCTTCTGCCTTTAGACACAACCAACGCCTACCCTCGAGGCATCACAATACGCTGCATAAGAACCTGAAGTTGATGGCAGAACTAACACTGGAGTTGTTGTCAAAAAAAAAAAATCTCAAGCTTTTGGAAGCTCTACTCGCACTCGTCTGACCACCTAAATACTCTCACTGGACACCACGTGCCCCAAGAATGCTACTGGGTTGATCCAAATCACACTTGGAGAACTTTTCATAAAGATTCTCTTCCATCAATCTCTATAATACCCTCCTCAATGCTGAGTATGCTACCCCCGGCTACGTGAGTATGCCAGGATGCCATCAATGAATATAATAACAAAGGAGTGCTAACACGGCTAGAATACACCGTTAATCAAATACATGAATGTTGCTGGGGCATTGGCCAGCCCAAAACATCACCATGAACTCAGAACACAACAGGAAAATCCACTTCACTTCACAACTAAACTAGACGAGAGGTCCTACAATACACTGACAACTCGAGGCCATATTCTAACTCAAGACAGAAGTTAAATACTCAATGGTTCTTGCTACATCTCCCGCCAATTCATTTCGTCACAATCAAACAACCTGAACACATCTAACCATCAAATCACACTCACCACGTAGTCATATAGTCACAAAATCCCATCAATAAGGACACAAAATTGTACATATAAGTCCCCAATGCACGTGCTCACATAAACAAAATCTCAACACTCAAGCCACAAACAAAATCCGGCCTCAAGTCCTCCAGACTGGCCCATTATCAATATGCTAAAAATCACATCTAACCCATGGAATACACAAGTCGTCGATGCACAGCTGATACCGAGCGCTCACGTGTGCATTCGAATACTTGAAAGAAATTCAAGGAGTTACGCTTTTGGCTGAATAAATGGATTCGCACGACAAGAACTCAAGAATGTGAGATTTTTCCTAAGGGTTCTGTAGCCTCTCGAAGATAAGTACAGACGTCTCCGTACATATCCGCAAGACTCTACTAAACCTGCTCATCACCGGTGAGTCCTATGTAACCTAGGATCTGATACGAACTTGTCACGACCCCAAATCTAAACTAGTCGTGATGGAGCCTATCGTGGAACTAGGCCAGCCAACTTAACACTCAAAACGTAAAGGATCTTTTATTTATATCATATCTAAATTGATAACCCGTAAAGGTTTCATTTAAATTACC
Source organism: Nicotiana undulata (assembly GCA_005239495.1). Lineage (NCBI taxonomy): Eukaryota > Viridiplantae > Streptophyta > Magnoliopsida > Solanales > Solanaceae > Nicotiana > Nicotiana undulata. The sequence goes on along the minus strand of MDKH01100173.1, from coordinate 6,500 downwards.
TTTTAAATAGACAAAGCTACACCATATGCTTAAAATACGAGGTGCACCTGGACCTGCACACAAGGTGCAGGGAGTAATGTGAGTACGCCAACTCAGTAGTAATGAAAATAAATCAGGTGTGAGCACTAAGAAACACATAAACTCAAACCATCAATTCACAATAAACACAGTCTTTATTTCCAACAGTGTATACGTTAAATCATCACGCTTAAAAAAGCCGATTTCAGTAAAAATCCTTTGAAAAATGAAATTTCCAAAATTTTAATAAAATGTCCAAGAAGTTTAGTGTAAAATGATATGAATCATAAGTAGCCTCTCGGGCAAAAACATGAATAATAAGTCTCCCCTCGGGCATAACATCACTTAGAATCAGTCACTCAGCATGCCTCACAATCACTTGGTATCAGCCCCTCGGGCTACATGACAGTCACTCATGCCTCCCAATCACTCATCACTCGGCACTCGCACCCAGTAGGTACTTGCGCTCATTGGGGGCGTACAAACTCCGGAGGGGCTCCTACATCCCAAGCGCTAATATCAAGCCATCTCGTGGCATAAATCACTCTAGCACTCGACATATCAAAAACATGTTGCGGCGTGCAGCCCGATCCCATATTATGTTCTCACAAATCAGGCACTCGGCCTCACTCAGTCATCATAAACAGTATAACATGCTGCGGCGCGTAGCCCGATCCCATAATATCCCCACAACATAGACCCTCGGCCTCACTCAGTCAGAAACCTCTCAAAAAGCCACTCGGGCTATCAGTAAAAACGGGGTACTCGACCCAAAATATCATTTTATATCTCAAAATAGTGTAAATAAGACTGGGTTTTGGAAACAACAAAATATGATGTGACTGGGTGTAAATCAAGAATCAATACAGTGAGGAATATCAAAAATAGCCCCAAGGGGTCTAAACAGATCGTCACAAGGCCCCAAACATGGCGTTCATCCCAAATATAGTAATAGTCTGAAAAACACAATTTATCATATGATTTAAAGAAATTACGCAACTCTATGGTTGCCACGGGAGGAACCACGTCCCAATCCCCTATCAGTGCACGACACACACTCTTCATCCAGCATGTGCGTCATACCAAAATAGTGAGAAAATGCTAAGTCCGGGGTTTCATACCCTCAGGACAAGATTTACAGTCATTATTTAACTCAACTCGGTTCGAAAACCACTCTGCGATGCTCTTGGCTCTCGAATCGGCTCCCAATTGCTCCAAATCTACCAAAACCAGATTAATAACATCCAAAAATGCTAGGAAGACGAAACCCATTGGAAAACTATCAAAATTTAGGCACAAATCCCGAAATTGGCCAACACCCAACCCCTTGGCCCACTTCTCGGAATTCGGTAAAAATTACAAAACTAGAATCCTTATCCTTCCACGAGTCTACCCATATGAAATACATTAAAATCCAATAACAAATGACCCTCCAATTCCTCAATTTAAGGTCTCAAGTTTCCAAGCCCTAAACCCCCCAACTTAGGCACTAATTTTCCATAGATTTTACCTTAAATCAGTCCAATAATCACATAGAAACGAGTTTTAGGTTCAAAAATCTTACCTCCACGAAGTTCTCTTGAATTCCTCCTTCAAAACCCTCTCTCAATGCTCAATTCTGGATGAAAATATTGGTGAAATAACTCAAATTAGTGAAGGTTGGGTATTTATACTTCCTGTCCAGAGAAATCGCTCCTGCAGTCATTTCTTCGCACCTGCGGACCCGCATCTGCGGTCACAGGTGCGCATCTGTGGAACCCAACTTGAATACCATTTATCGCACTTGCGGCTAAGTTCCCGCACCTGCGGCTTCGCAGGTGCGGTCATACTCTCGCACCTGCGTTCTTTCTCAACCTCGCAATTTTCCTCACATGCGCCCCTCATCCGCACTTGCGGCCATCGCACCTGCGGCTTCCCTTCCGTAGCTGCGGCCACACCAGAAGGGCAGCACCAGTAGCATTTCAGTTGTATTTTTCCAACTTTCAACTCCCCGATGGCTATCCGAAATCAACCTGAGCCCCTCGGGACCCCAACCAAAAACACAAACAAGTCATAAATGATCACTCGAACTTAGTCGAACCCTCGAAACACCCAAAATAACATCGAAACACCGATTCAACTCATGATTCAAGCATAAGAATCTTCAAATCTCCCGAAAATCATATATGATCCAGAACTAACCAAAACACGTCCGAATGACCTAAAAATTTGCACACACGTCCAAAATGACACTACAGACCTGTTCCAACTTCTAAAATTCCATTCCGACCCCGATAGCTAATTTTCCACTACCGACTGGAAATTGCCAAAAACTCAATTCAAGCCTAATTCTACTCCGGACCTCAAATTCACATTTCGAACACACTTCTAAGTCCCAGATCACCTAACGAAGCTATCTGAGCTATAAAATCCACATTCCGAGGTCGTTTACCTACAAGTCAACTCCCGGTTGACTTTTCCAACTATTAAGCTAATTTAAGAGACTAAGTGTCTCAATTCTCACCACGACCACTCCGAACCCGAACCAACCGAACCCACATAACATAAATAGGTTAAATAACATATTACCAAGCTTAAACAGAGGAAACGAGGCTAATCTCACGAAACGACCGGTCGGGTCGTTATATTAGAGCTAATTTCTTTCTTATTTACTTCCTCGTTTTCATAGGATCTGAGGCAAGAACTTTGCTAGGTACTAATCTTCTCTCTTTTGTCCCTTAACATTAGTATAATTTCTTTAGTTAATCCACGTGAAGATATTAATATAAGAATACTGATAGATAATGAGAGAGAGAGAGAGAGTGAGTGTGAGAGAGAGAGAGAGAAGTGAATTTCCTATGTAATTTCTAATATAATGGGATACTCATTAATACTAATAATTTATATATAATTGATAAATTGTACATCAACTTGTAATTAAGTTAAAACCTAAACAATAAATTTCTAATGTAGTACATATAGGTAAAAATTCCAAAAAATTAGTGGATTTATTGATGGGCTCATTCTCGTGGGCCTGACCTGTAGCCCATGACCAAAATTTTTGGAACCCATCACAAATCAAGGATTGCATCATGATGGACCCTAAACAACATCTGAATATGCATTTTTGAGGGGTTGTTGTAACAAACGTCTGGAAGTGTATGGGCCTCGTGTTTTGGTCTACTATAGTTAATTTAGAAATATGACAATGTATAACTGCTTTTCAAATAATAATCGAAAAAAGATATATTTTTCAGTATTTATATATATACATACATACATATATATATACATACATACATACATACATATATATATATATATATATATATATATATATATATATATATATATTCTTTATGTTATATATAAAAATTATATTAATTTTATATACTTTTTTGATTACTGAATGTAAATAGTTTTTGGCGCAAACTAAAAATGATGATATCCCAATTTTTTAATTCAAAACTAAAAGTTGCACTGATTGTTTTTCTAAGGGAGTCATCTTTATATATCATGCCTGTTTTCTTATTTTGTTGTTAAAATAGACTTGTGTAGTTTTATATGCGCTGCATTGTTCTTCTTTACCAAGAATAATATAGTTCTTCAATTTTAGAAGCTTGACATTCTTATTTGGAAGTGGAACTAAGCGTTAGTGATTTATTATTATTAAAATCATTTGAATGTTGTTAATTTATGCTTAAATTATAAGTTTAAATATTGATTTAGTGATTTGTTTTATCTCAAAACTCCAATTGTTGTTCTTAATAAGTGTTGAAGAAGACAAATTGAGTCTTCTTGATTTGGTCTCATTTGACAAAATTGGTGTTTGCAGATCATTGTGTTGGTATTTGGAGGGTTTGTTTCAAATTTAGTATTTCAAATTTGGTGTTAAAAATGGTTTAGGCTTTTTTACTTTATTACTTCTCTTTGTTCGTATTTAAGATTTGCATAAGGAAGACGATCGATTTGACGATTTTATCGTTACACAAGGTGCACACTAGCGCGATGCATAGGCAATCACCCTACCCTCTTGCATCAAAACACAACCAATGCCTATCCTCGAGGCATCACAATATACGGTATAAGAACCTGAAGCTGATGGCAATACTAATACTGGAGCCGAGGTCAATGCAGTCTTGGGCTTCTGAAAGCTCTCCTCACACTCGTCCGACCACCTGAATGGAGCACCCTTCTGGGTTAATCTGGTCAAGGGCGAAGCAATAGAATAAAACCCCTCTACAAAGCAACGGTAATATCCCGCCAAACTAAGGAAGCTCCTAATATCTGTAGCTGAGGACGGTATGGGCCAACTCTGCACCGCCTCTATCTTCTTCGGATCAACCTGAATACCCTCACTGGACACCACGTGCCCCAAGAAAGCTACTGAGCCAAGCCAAAACTCACACTTGGAGAACTTTGCATAAAGTCTCTCCTCTCTCAACCTCTGCAACACGACTCTCAAATGCTGAGCATGCTCCTCCTGGCTACCAGAATATACCAGGATGTCATCAATGAACACTATGACAAAGGAGTCCAGATACAGCTGAAACACGTTGTTCATCAAATGCATGAACATTGCTGGGGCATTGGTCAGCCCAAAAGACATCACCATAAACTCATAATGACCATAACGAGTCCTGAAAGTTGTCTTGAGAACACTCTGGCTCCCTGAAGCTGGTCAAACAGATCATCAATACGAGGCAAAAGACACTTGTTCTTGACTGTAACCTTGTTCAACTGCCTGTAATCAATACACATACGCATAGAACCATCTTTTTTCTTCACGAGCAACACCGGTGCACCCCAATGTGACACACTAGGCCGAATGAACCCCTTATCCAGGAGTTTCTGAAGTTTCTCTTTCAATTCCTTCAACTCCCTTGGTGACATACGATACGGTAGGATAGAAATGGGCTGAGTGCCCGGCACCATATCAATACCAAAATCAATATCCTTGTCAGGTGGCATGCCTGGCAGGTCTGCAGGGAACACGTCCGGATAGTCACGGACCACATGAACAGAATCGATAGTGGGAGTCTCAACACTGACATCCCTCACAAAAGCCACATATGACGAACACCCTTTCTCCACCATACGCTGAGCCTTCAGATAAGAAATCACCCTACTAGGCACATACTCAACAGAACCTCTCCACTCAACCCTCGGAATACCTGTCATAGCTAAGGCCATGGTCTTAGCGTGACAATCAAGAATAACATGATATAGAGATAGACAATCCATGCCCAATATCACATCAAAATCAACCATGCTAAGCAACAATAGGTCTATTCGGGTCTTCAGACCCCCAATAGATATCACACACGACCGATACACACGGTCCAGATTAATGGCATCGCCCATCGGAGTCGACACTTGAACAGATGTAACTAGAGACTCATGGGGCATATCCAAAAATGGGCAAAATATGAAGAAACATAGGAATATGTGGAACCAGGGTCAAATAGGGCTAAAGCATCTCGGTGACAGACTGAGATAATACTTGTGATCACTGCATCGGAGGCCATAGCATATAGCATGGCTGGAAGTGCATAACAACGAGCCTGACCTCCACCTGATCGACCTCCCCCTCTAAGGCGGCCTCTAGTTGTCTGACCCCTACCCCTAGCTGTCTGGGCGGGTGGTGAAGTAACTAGAGCCGAAGTCGAAGGCGGACTCCTCTACTGAGATGAGCCCCCAAGAAGATGAGGATATTGTCTCCTCATGTTCCCGAACTCCCCGCACTCATAACAACTCCCTAGTGCGAGAGATGGGGACTGAAGGGAACTCTTGGAACTAGAATAAACACCAGAAGAACCATGCACGGAGGAACCCTGAATAGATGGTGCCCGAGATGAACTCTGAGCTGGAAGGGCACTGAATGAAGAACGACCCGGATGAGAGCTGTGGGGACCCAGCCCCGATGATGCACCACTATAAGCTGGGCGAGCTGGCTGAGGAGGCCTATATGAGCGGCCTCTACTCTGCTGAAACTGTCCTCTAGTAGGAGCACCGCTAAAACTACCAGATCCACGAGGCCTCTTCGCCTCCCTCTCCTCTCGTTCCTGATGGCGAACTGACTCAATATCCCTAGCAATATCAACAACCTGCTCGAAAGTAGCTCCTGATACCCTCTCTCTAGTAATCAAGATACGGAGCTGATAAGTGGGGCCATCCACAAACCTCCTGATCCTATCCCTCTCATTAGGGACCAACCCTGAAACATGACGAGCAAGCTTTGAAAACCGCATCTCATACTATGTCACTGACAACTTACCCTGACGCAGCTGCTCAAACTGCCTACGCTGCTCCTCTCTGTGAGACTGGGGAACATACTTCTCCAAGAAAATAGTGGAGAACTGCTGCCAAGTAAGGGGTGCTGCACCAACAGGCCTAAGCCTCTCATAATACTCCCACCAAGTAAAAGCAGCCCCAGAGATTAGTTTGCCTTCTTGGAGTCTCTTGCTCTGTTCCTTATACTGTGCGGAGGGAGGAACAGGTTT
>ML290200.1:0-19092 GCA_005239495.1 Nicotiana undulata | reverse complement strand
TTTTACTTACCTCTTACAGTGGGTGGTCGTGGAAGGTGATGCCCCAAGCTTGGATGCTCTCTAATGGAGTTTGAAGATGGAAGGAATGAGGAAAACCCGAAATTTTGGACATTTTAAGTGGGCTGCCAACAGGGATTTCCGCACCTGCGACCAAAGGACCGCAGGTGCGATCTCGCACCTGCGAGAAAAAGATCGCAATTGCGGAAAAGGGCTTGGGACCCTGGGCTCACACCTGCGGGGTTGGGAGCCTCACCAGCGGTCCCACTCCTGCGGAATTTTGGTCGCCCCTGCGGAAAGGTCGCACTTGCGATGGCCTGGACCGCACTTGCGGTCACGCGCTTGCGGACTTTGGGCAAGGGGCTGGGGATCGCACCTGCGAGGCTGGGACCGCAGAGGCGGTCCCGCACCTGCGGCTGGGCAACCGCACCTGCGGTCACACCAGCTATTGTGCACCAGCAGTGGTTTTTGCTGGTTTTTGGCCTCGCGCGGGGTTTGGGAGGCACCTGGGCCCACCCGAGTCCTCGTCCAAAAATACCAACAAGTCCCAAATCATTAAACGGACTTGCTCGAGCTCACAAAACACTCAATACAACGCTAAAACTCAAAATCACCCTCCAAAACCCCTGAATTCAAAACTTAAGAACTTTGAAATTCTAGAATTCACTTCAACGCGCCGAACCGGCCTAAACCACTCGGAATGACTTCAAATTTTACAGATAAGTTATAAACGACACAACGGAACTATTCCCGGTCTCGGAATTTCATTCAGACCTCGGGAACATAAAATCACTTCTCAAGCCACATTTCAAATTCTTTAGAAACCCCACAAGTTCATTAACTCCATTTTTTCCTCACTTGGACCTGAAACCAATCAAATCAAACTCGTTTTACACCAGATCTCACATATAGGACAAACAACATATAATAAACCTGTTCCGGGCTCCAGTACCATAACACGGGCCCGGTAACAAGGTTTTCACATAATTATTCACTTTCACATTCCTTTATTATTTTCAGAAAACAATTTTCTTTAAAAATTCATTTTCCCGGGCTTGGGACCTCGGAATTTGATTTCGGGCATACGCCCAAGTCCCATATTTTTCTACGGACCCTCCGGGACCGTCACATCACGGGTCCGGATCCGTTTACCAAAAATGTTGACCAAAGTCAACTTTATTTAGTTATTCAATTCAAAAATCCCATTTTTATCAAATTTTCACATGGAAGTTTCCCGGCTACCTGCCCGGGCTGCGCACACATATCGAGGTGAGATTAACGGAGGCTTTCGAGGCCTCGGAACACAGATTTAGCTGGAATTACTCAGGATGACCTTTTTAGGTCATCACAGAAATGTATCACATGCTTTGCTTGCTTACTTGCTTATTGTCTTCGCTTACTTAACTTTATTATTTTTAACTAACATCATTTGTTGTTTTACAGAAGAAGAAAGTAATGACTATCCAACTTACTTACATTTTTATGCATACTTTATTTGTTCATATTATCACGACCCAAAATCCATGAGGTTGTGATGGCGTCGGACACCACTGTCGGGCAAGCCAATCATTAATTAATAGAAGTGAAATTTCCTGTTTTAGCACTTTCGAAATCGTTACTTTTCATTTTTATACATAACATCTATATAGAAATCCATTTCGTAGGAAAAGCAAAAGTTCATTTATGTAAAAACACAACCCAAATACATATATCCCAGAACCCGGTGTCACAAGCGCATGAGAAGATTCTAAGAGTTTATACAATTACTACAAAGCTTGTCCGAAATACAGATTGGACAAGTAATTTAGAAATAAAATACAGTACATAGAGGGTGACTCTGTCGGCTGTGGGTCGTCTCTGAGTAATGCAGCTCGCCTAAGTCTCCAAGTCAGCCATATTGCTATGGTAGCACCTGTGCAACAAAAATGCACAACAAGTGTAGTATGAGTACGAAAACAACGTGTACTCAGTGAGTATCCCGCCTAACCTCAGAGAGGTAGTGACGAGTGGTCGACTTGACACTCGCTATAAGTCGGTCTAGTATAATTTCAGTGAGACACTAAGCATGGATATCATAGACATATTTAATAATGACCAGGGAATAAGAAATATCAATTTGAATTATATTTAGCACCTTAAACTTTCGTCATTTCAGTTTGGCAATTAAATAATATCAGGAGTAAGAAGCATAAACTTACTTCACATTCTTACATATCAATTCTTATTCTTTTGACTGGTAAGTTCATAACTCTTTATACTAATAAACAAGTATAAATCATATAAAGTATGTAGCATTTATCATATGCAAACAACTGCCGAGGGTCGAACGGCGCGGACCAACAATAATAAATTGTGCACTGCCGAGGGGCGAACGACTCGAACCATAGATGCATATATTCACCCCGCTCGCTAATAGATCATGCGACGCGGTTATACATATAAATAAATACAGCTAGCCTGCTCGCGAATCATACCTGCGACTCAGGTGCTCATATGTACACGTATTCACACAATAGATTCATATTTCACCAGGAAGACAGCTTCTCAAATTCAAGTGATAAAATTCTCTTTAGGTGAACATGAAGATATTGTTTAAAACATTTCTGGAAAATCTTTTGCCAAGTTTTAATAAGGTTTTAAAAACATCATTGGTTCCTCAGGAACACAATCATACAAGGAAGATTCCATTTTTCTTTTAAAATGATTGAGGAAAGTAAGTTCAGGTTCTTTCAAATATTCAATTCCTAACTTGGTAATATCACCAGACAAATATCATTTATAGGATCACAAGTATAACAGTCAAGGCATGCTAGTGGGTCCTAGACTACCCGGACATGGTATAACTGTAGCTACGCACGGACTCCCGTCACCTCGTGCGTACGTACCCCCCCGCAAGTAATTTCGTATATTTATTTAGTTCACCTAGGGATACAATTCTCCCTCACAAAGTTAGAAAGGAGACTTACCTCGCTCCGAAATTTCGTAATCGGCCTCCAAGCCCTTCCGACGACTCGAATCGTTGCAAAATGCTTCGACTAGACAAATAACGGCAAACTAATGAGAATATACTCAAATACTTGTTAACAATTCAAATTATACAAATTCCCAACTCCACTTCGTGAATTGTCCAAAATGCCCTTGGGCCCACGTGCCCAGATTCCGAAATTTCTCGAAGATAAACTCTACCCATAACTTCACTAGTCCAATTATACAATTTACTCAAATATTCATGCTCAACTCGTGGCTAAAATCCACTTTCACCAAATTTCTAGGTTTTTCTCCAAAGCCCCATATTATCCCAAAATTCATGTTCAATCAATGTAATAATTTTGTATTTAACTTAGAAACATGTAGGAGTTACTTACCTTGTGATTCATGACGAAAATCCTCTCTTGAAGCTCCTCCAAAGTCGCCCAAACCAAAGAAGAAATGAAGAAATGACCAACCATTCTCGGTTTTTAAAACAATCTGCCCAGGTCGTTTTCCGCACCTGCGGTCTTCTGCTCGCACCTGCGCTTCCGCAGGTGCGCTCAATCTCCCGCACCTGCGGCTTCCTCGACTCCAGCCAAACTCCGCACCTGCGATCCAAATGCCGCACCTGCGCCTTCGCAGGTGCGGAAATTCCCTCGCACCTACGGTTCCAGCCTAGCCCAGCCACCTTCGCTCCTGCGGCACCAAGGCCGCTCCTGTGGCTCCGCACCTGCGGCCAAAGCCTCGCATGTGCGGTCACACCAGATGACAGCAATTTCAGCCCTTTCCCAACTTCAACTTTGATCCGTTAACCACCCGGAATCCACCCGAGGCCCCCAGGACCCCGTCCAATCACACCAAACTGTCCCAAATCATAACACGGACTTGCTCGAGCCCTCAAATCACATCAAACAACGCCAAAATCGCGAATCGCGCTCAAATCCAAATCTTTGAGACTTAAGAAATTTTCGACTTCCACATCCGATGCCGAAACTTGTCAAATCACATTCGATTGACCCTAAATTCTGCACACAAGTCGTATTCGACATTACGGACCTGCTCAAACTTCCAAAATTGCATTTCGACCCCGATATTAAATTTTCCACTTCCGGTCGGATTCATCAAAAACCTTCAATTTTCTATCTTTAGCCAAATGGCTTCAAAATGACCTTCGGACATCCGAATTCACCTCTGATCGTGCTCCCAACTCCAGAATCACCATATGAAGCTATTCCCAGACTCGGAATCCCAAACAGAAGTCAATATCTTTGAAATGCTCTTCAAGCCAAACTTTGGAAATTCCTTCAAAGATGCTAACTTCCACATTATACGCTGAAACGCTCCCGGGTTATCCGAACCCCGATCCGGACATACACTCAAGTCCGAAATCATCATATGAACCTGCTGGAACCTTCAGATCCTGATTCCAAGGTCGTTTACTCTAAATTCCAGTCTGAGTCGATTCTTCCAACGTAAGGCTTCAAAATGAATATTCTCCTTTCAATTCAACTCCGATCTTCCTGAATTTCAATTCCGACCATACGCACAAGTCAATATACCTGAAATGAAGTTGTTCATGAATTCCAATCGCTGAACGACGCACTAGAGCTCGAAGCGACCGGTCGGGTCGATACACATATATTTTTCTTTTACTTATTTATATATCATCTTCCGAAATTAATAATAATAATAATAATAATAATCACCAATTATTCCGTGCTTAGCGCTCTTTAACGACTCTAGAGCACCGCTTAGGCCCTAATTTCTCTCAGGTCCACTCTGATTCTTAGAATATAATTAAGCTATCTTTTAGTCTTTGATCATGCTAATTTATAAGGTAGGATGTTTTGTCCGCAAACCTTTCACAAAGCTCGGTCCATCATGAAATCACTCAATATTCGTGTCTTTAACTAACGTTAAGAATTTTATTTAACCAAAAAGGTGTATGGTAAGATTTCATTAAAAATGGTGTAATCACTTGTGGTTAGGTAAAATAATTTTTCCACTTAATTTTCTGAGTTAATTTTATTCGCGTCCCTTTCTTTAAATATGGTTACATATTTTTAAAATAATATTTCCAATCGTGCCTCATACAATTTTTTTTATTCGTCCATGTCCTTTTCACACAAGCTCTATTTTTCTTAAAATTTATTTAGCATTCTACCTATATTTTAGAATTTTCAACCTTCGTGCCAACTCTCATTTATTAATTGGTAGATGTCCAAATTTGTGCAATCTACCAAGCAATAGAAGGCCACTATTTGGTCAATTTGCATCGTCAAATTATTCTAAATTGTCATCGATTAAATTCAAATATTCGTATTGTTATTTCGGGTCGTCGAGACTAATCTTCACGCACCCCGCTAATTCTAAGTTTTGACATGCGTGTTGAGGGACCATCCCATGATTCTCAAAATGATTGATATCGTATTTCGGGCCTCGACAACTTTATGATTTGCCAACTCTAAAAAATATAAAAGAGTCATTTCATGTCCAATTGAATCTTATATCCTAATCAAGTATCTTGATTATGAGCTTGTCGATATTCAAACAACCAAAAATTATTTTCAACATCAAACTTATCCATCTTTGGCCTCTTTGAAACATAGTCTATATAAGGTTCGGTCTTTTATAGTAGATTTTTTAAATTTCCTCAGAGAAGGAAACTGGGGAAAAATTGCTTTTTATGCAAATTGATCAGCTTTAAAGAAATTGAGTATGCTCGTATAGGACATCATGCCATGGAGTAATAAAAAAAACTTCCTAAAGATTGGGACAATTTTTACAAAAATGCCATAGTCGTACAAGGAAAAGAACTTGAGCTAGAAGCTAAAGCTTTGATGTTCGACATAAGTCAACCTTTCACAAAATTTCAAATCAATTCGCTCTCACGTCAACAAGTCTCGAGCGTTAGAGCCCTCTAGTTAACAATTCATTCTCGTCCATCCATTTTGCAATATAGGCCATCGTTTCTAATTTAAGGTTCCTACTTAACCATATCATCAATTAATCTGTATAATCATATTTTCTATTATTGTTATGAATTTATTTCATTAAGATGATTACGCTAACACTTTATTTTTTGAAAAGCTTGATTTTTCTTAAAAGGTTGCCTAGCACTGAACACTGTTTTGGCTGCGAATCTGCATAAAGGACGAGAATATAATGGCAGACAAATTTGAAGCATTCAATACCGGTATGAGATTGTTGCAAGAAGAAGACGATGATACCGAGGAAAATGTGGTACGAAGAAGCGTGTCGATTAATTTGGGAAGCACTTTCAATCTTCTTCCAAATGCATCCTCTGCTTCCAGCTCAAAGCAGAATATTTGCTTAACCATATCTCCTTGCCCAACTCCTACTTACACAATCTCTCCACAAATACCAGTAACCTACACTCCCAACCTAGCCGTGATGATTCCCAATATCCAGCCTTGTACAGTCGCAATTCCTTTTGGAGAAAACAAGCAAGACCATTTTGCATTGTGCCAACATGCAAGAGGTGAAAGAGAAATTCAGTCAAGTCACCACAATGATTTGGACAATGAGCTCCACAATCTAAGAAAAGCCACTGAAAGAGAGCTGCAATCAAGAAGTTATCAAAGTTTGAGGTATGAAGATTTGTGTTTGCATCCACATGTTGAGCTTCCGCCAGGGTACAAGCTGCCAAAGTTCAACACATTTAATGGGATTAGAGATCCCGTTGCTCATTTAAAGGATTACTGCAGTAGATTGATTGGTATTGGACACAATGAGACCACTAGAATGAAGTTATTTATCCAAAGCTTATCAGGACCTGCACTTGTTTGGTACACAAAACAAGATTTTATATTTGACCGAGCGAGACGGTTTGAGGGATTTAGGCCGCACTATGGCTTCTGAGCTGCCTACATATCCCTGATTTTACAGGAATTAGGCCGTATGTGTTTCGGATTCATCGGCGTAGTATAACGGTGAAATCATCACAAGAACAGACGCGACATCTAGGTATGGGTGAATGGACAGTTTACGGGGGAGGTCAGGTTTGATATAGTTGAGGGAATATGGAGCGGGATCGCTCCTGCTGGGATAGTCGTTGCTTGCCGGGTTACCTGCAAATAAGATTACTACAAGCATATATTGTGCATAAATTTAAACATGATGGAGGTTCCCATTGGACTATGAAAGCTTTCTTCAGACGGTTAGGGATTACCCCTCGACACCGCATTTCCTTCATTTTGTAATAGCTTTCATTATTGCAATCCAGCTTTCATCATTTCAACCATTATTACTGTTCTCTCAATTGTTGGCATTAGTTTTCCCACACGGCACTGACAATCTAGTCTAGCGTGTGGCGAGGACCTCATTTGGCGGACAGCAACCACCCTGACATTGGTTGCTTAGCCTTACGTCGCCCTTCCAAAGCATCTCAGGAAGGCGCCGCGTAACAGTTGGTATGCAAAATCGAGAGAGATCCTTAGGCCATGACATGGTGTCTTCCGGCTATGAGGATGATGTCGTTAGACTATGACGCCTTTGGACAAGTTAGGCGATGTTTCAGCCCATGAAATTCAATGATGTGATGTCAACAAGACAAGGCTTAGTCCTGTGAAATGGAGGGCAGAGCTTAGCCCGAAAGAGAAGCGAAGTAAATAATGCTTGAGAAACAGTTCCCCCTTTCGGTGAAAAGGTAAATTGGAGGCAGAAGCTTAGCCTCATGCGATTATGGAGATAGAACTTAGTCTCATGCAAATGAAGGCAAAGCTTAGCCTTATGCAAGGGAAGTAAGAGATTAGCCTTATGCAAGGGAAGGCAAAGATTAGCCTTATGCAGATAAAGGCAGAGTTTAGCCTTATGCAAGAGAAGATAGAGATTAGCCTTATGCAAAGGAAGGCAAATATTAGCCTTATGAAGATGAATGCAGAGTTTAGCCTTATGAAAGATGAAGGCAGAGATTAGCCTTTATGCAAATGTGGAGGTTGTAACGACCCAACCGGTCGTTTTGCATATTAGGATCCCGTTCCTTTAAATGAAACCTTCCATAGCGGCTATTCGTGCTTTATGACTTGCGGGAGCGGGTGGCTCAGGGTTTGGGGATGGTTTGGGTGATTTAGGAACACTTGGTTTCTTAAGGTTGGCCTATTTGGCCAAGTTTGACTTCGGTCAACCTTTTGAGCAAATGACCTCGAAATCGAGTTCTGACAGCTCCAGTATCTCCGTATGATGATTTCGAACTTGGGCGTGTGTTCGGCTCGGGTTTTCGATTACCCAGGAGCATTTTGGCACCCGAAATGGAAATCAGGATTTCCTTATATTTGAAATTTGGCTTGGGGCGTGATTTTATTCTATCAAGGTTCGAATGGAATTCCGGGACCGGAAATAGTTCCGTATAGTCATTTATACTTGTCTGCAAAGTTTGAAGTCAATCCGAGTAGTATAGACATGTTCGGCGCAATGAAGTGAATTCTAGAATTCTTAAGTTCTTAAGTTGATTCAATTTGGTTTTGGGGTTGAATTTTGAGTTTCGTTGTTGTTTTTCATGTTCCGGAAGTGTGAGCGAGTCCGTATCATGAATACATACTTGCCGGTGCTTTTGGACGGGGTCCCGAGGGGCTCGGGTGTGTTTTAGACCCCCGAGAGCTAAGTTAGAAAAACCAGAAGTTCTGCTATCTGGTTTCCTTCTCTGCAATCGCGGAGAAGGATTTTGCTGGGTTGTTGATTGTTCTCTGCGATCGCAGCCTCCCATTTGCGATCGTAGAGTTCTGGGTTCCACACCTTCGCGATCGCAGGACACCTATGCGATCACATTGAGTCGCATTTGGGCCGGGTGACTTTGTTCTTCGCGATTGCAGGACCTCTGCCGCGATCGCAGAGGTCAGGCAAGCTGGTCTTCGCGATCGCAGGCCTCAGGTCGCGATCGCATAGAAGCATTATCTGGGCAGTTTAATTAAATACGGGAGTTGGCCATTTTCCACCATTCCCACCTTCTTCCTTCAGCTTTTGGAGACATTTCAAGAGAGCTATTCCACCATTGTTGTCAAGGTAAGTAAAACTCCATAATTGTTTCTAGCTTTAACATCAATTCCTAGTTAAATCCCCCTTCTAAATCCTAAAATTTATGAAATTGGGTAGTAATTTAGGGATTTTAAGAATCTTATGAATTATCCATTTTAGCCATGAATTCTAGCAAGAACTTGCATAATTATGATCCTTAGACTCCTGGTAATTGATTCCTTCAAGAATTTTCGAAATCCGAACGTGTGGGCCCGGGGTCGAACTTCCGAAAACCTTCAAGAAAGCTTAATTTTGGGATTTCTTATTAATTCTCCTTCTTTGAGCTTAGAATTGATTCAATTATACTATATTTGGCTAGTTGCGAGCCATCGAGTGTAGATTTCGGAGATTCGGGCACATCCTTGATCCGAGGGGTGATTTCGTCGCGAGGTGAGTCTCCTTTCTAACCTTGTAAGAGGGAATTGTCCCCATAGGTACTCTATGTGTTTTTTGTTTGTGCTTTGGGGGCTACGTGCGTACCACGTGACGAGAGTCCGTATGTAGCGGCTACTATTGTCATGTCAGGGTAGATAGGGACCCCAACATGCTATGTATTCTGCCTTAAAACGACCTATATGTTTACATTCATGCTTCGATATATATTATTGTTTCCCTGAGCTTTCATTGACTTAAATATTGGAAAGGATTTGTTGTGTGGAATGGACTTTACATTCTGTGTGCGCATGTTGTCGCTTCGTAATTTACATCCCGCGAGCGATATGTTATTTCCTTCACTCTTATGGGAGCGGCCCGTACGCCACGGCGGATTTATAGTGCACTCTTGGTACGGGCCGGTCGATCCCCGGCAGTGCATAGCTATTCTTCCTCATGACTCCGACCGATTGTCTTACTCCTGTGTGCGCATGACTGTTTCGTACCGTTTTCCTGATTTATGATTTGACAGATGTTGGGGGAAAAGAGACAGGTGAGTTGTTACTGCTTTCAATATTTACTTGGAAACTCTGTATTCTCTTCACAATTGTGGTGCACTATTTACATGTCTACTGCTTTCCTTATATCCTGTTTTATACTATTACTGTTGGACCTTAGTGAGTATCGAGTCGACCTCTCGTCACTACTTCTTCGAGATTAGACGGGATACTCACTGAGTACATATTTATTTATGTACTCATGATGCACTTTCTTTTCTTTTGTACTTGACTGTACAGGTCCGGAGGCTGGTATACCTGATTATCAGGCCGGTGCTAGGTATTGATTGCGTGATCATACTCCACAGTGAGCTGCTCTTCCTGGCGACTTCCTGGCAGCACCCTGGAGTTTCTTTTGTCATGTTCTCTGTCTATTTCATTAAGACTGAGGTAATTTATTTACTTTTAGTCATTGTATATTCAGTAGTTGCCCGTGACCCTCATGACACTAGTTCTTGGCACACACGTAGTATATATATTTTGAGTTTTGGGCTGTACATTTTTATATGGGCTTTGGTGTTGGCCCTGTGCCTTCGTATTTCATGATTATATTATCATATCATGCCATTCTCATGTTAATTGTTAAAAATTGGTATTTCCAACACGTTTAAATCAGACAAGGAAGGGGTATCACCTTGTGTCTTCTACATTGGCTTGCCTAATCCCGCTGATGGGCGCCATCGCGACCTAAATCAGGATTTGGGTCGTGTCAACGTGGTATCAGAGCTTTAGGTTCACGTAGTCGCACGAGTCACGGGCAAACCCAGTAGAGTCTTAAGGATCTGTACGGAGACGTCTGTACTTATCTTCAGTAGGCTACATGGCGTTAAGAAACTCCTTTGGTTCATATCCTATCGTGCAATTGATGATGTACTCAAATTGATCTTCTACTCTCTCACAGATGGTGAGGACGCGTGCTTCTCATGTTCCTAAACCAAGGGAGGCTGCTACCCCCGCCGCTCGAGGCCGTGGTAGGGGCAGGGGTAGGGCTCCTATTCGAGGTAGGTGACGATGGCGTCCCAGAGCTGTACCAGTTGCACCGCTTGAGGATCCTATTATCGAGGAGCATGATGAGTTGCCTCCAGGATCTCTTGCTCCAGCAGATTTTATGACGGTGCCAGGTTTTCAGGAGGCCATGGGCCGCATGTTGAGATTTATGGACACTATGTCCCAGGAAGGCGTACTTCCAGCAGACCTTGCTACTTCCCAGGCGGGAGGGGGAGTTCAGACCCCTACCGCTCAGGCCACCGGACAGGCAGCATCACATCACACTCCGGGTACACCGCCCGTGGGTGGAGTTCAGCCTATCGTAGCACAGCCAGATCCCAGGCCAGTCGCAGAGGGTGACCAGCAGAAGATGCTTGATAGATGGACCCGACTTCGCCCTCCAGTCTTCGGCGGTGAGAGGGGTGAGGATACCCAGGATTTCATCGACAAGTGCAGGGACAGACTGCACAATTTGAGGATACTAGTGTCACATGGGATGGACTTCACCACATTTCAGCTTGAGAGCAGAGCTCGCCGCTGGTGGCAGTCATATGTTCTTAGCAGGTCAGCGGATTCTCCTTCTGTCACTTGGAGTCAGTTCACTCAGCTATTCTTGGACAAATACATTCCACCGTCCGAGAGAGAGGAGCTTCGGGGTTAGTTTGAGAGGTTAGAGCAGGGGCAGATGTCTGTGACGGATTATGAGGCGAGGTTTTCAGAGTTATCTCGCCATGCTCTTATGATATTGCCCACTGATGCCGAGAGGGTGCGGCGATTCGTGACAGGTTTACATCCAGGTATCAGGACCTCCATGGCCAGAGAGGTAGAGATGGGTACCTCATACCAGCTTGTAGTCGAGATAGCTCGACGGATTGAGGGTTATCGTACGAGGAGCAGGGAGCAGGGTCAGCCAGGTCAGCATGGTCAGCAGGACAAGAGGGCCAGGTTCACAGGTGACTTCAGGGGTGCTCCAGCTAGGGGCAGAGGTCAGTTCGGAGGCGGCCAGTTCAGTAGGCCTTCATATTCAGCACCTCCACTACCTCCCAGGGGTATTTCAGCAAGGCCTCAGTTTAGTGCCATGCCAGAGCACTCTTACCATCCACCAGCCATCCAGGGTGCACCCAGCGGTTACTCCAGTCGTCAGAGATCCTCCGGTTCCTATTTCAGTGCCTTGTCAGACGATTCTTACCGCTCTCCAGCTATTCAGGGTTCTTCTTCTTCGGAACAACGGACTATGGAACCTAGAGGTTGTTTCGAGTGTGGGGCACTGGACCATATGATCAGGTAGTGTCCCAGGTATCGGGGCAAGGCCGTGCAGCAGAGTCACCAGCCTATGATTTCAGCACCAGCAGTTCGACCACCTAGGGGTGGGGGTTAGGTTGGTAGGGGCCATCCTAGAGGGGGAGGTTAGTCAGGAGGGGGTCAGTCATCTCCAACTCATTTTGGGGGAGCTCAGTCTTTGGGTGCTTCAGCCAGATTCTATGCTATTCCGGCAAGATCAGACGCAGTGGCCTTAGACGCTGTGATTACATGTATTATTTCAGTCTGTGGTAGAGAGGCTTCAGTATTATTTGACCCAGGATCCACATACTCATATGTTTCAGTGTTGTTTTCCCATTCTCTGGATGTTCCTCGTGAGTCCTTGGGTTCTCCCTTGTATGTGTCCACTCCTGTGGGCAATTCTGTGGTAGTATACCGGGTCTACCGATCTTTGTGATTGCTTTCTGTGGGCTTGAGACCAGAGCCGACCTGTTATTGCTTGATATGGTTGATTTCGAGGTGATTTTGGGCATGGATTGGCTATCTTCATATCATGCTGTGTTGGATTGCCACGCCAAGACAGTTACATTAGCCATGCCTGAGTCGCCGAGGTTGGAGAGGAGAGGTTCTTCGGTGAGTGCTTTCAGCCGGGTCATTTCCTTTATGAAGGCTCAACACATGGTCGAGAAGGGTTGCTTAGCTTACCTTTCTTTCGTGCGGGACACCACCGCCGAGTCTCCTACCATTGATTCAGTGTCTGTTGTTCGAGAGTTTCCAGATGTGTTTCCTTCAGATCTTCCATGCTTGCCTCCAGATCGAGATATAGACTTATGTATTGATTTGGCTCCAGATACTCAGCCTATTTCCATCCCCCCTTATCGTATGGCTCCTAAGGAGCTAAAGGAGTTGAAAGAGCAGCTTGAGGAGTTGTTGGCCAAGGGGTTCATCAGGCCGAGTGTGTCGCCGTGGGGTGCTCCAGTCTTATTTGTGAAGAAGAAGGATGGGTCTATGCGGATGTGCATTGACTATCATCAGTTGAATAAGGTGACCATCAAGAATAAGTATCCTCTGCCGCGCATCGATGCTTTGTTTGACCAGCTGCAGGGTGCTCGAGTTTTTTCTAAGATTGATCTGAGATCGGGTTACCACCAGTTGAATATTCGGGCTTTTGATGTTCCGAAGACTGCATTTCGCACTAGATATGGTCATTATGAGTTCCTAGTGATTTCCTTTGGCTTGACCAATGCTCCAGCAGCATTTATGGACTTGATGAATAGGGTGTTCAGGCTGTTTATCGACTCCTTTGTTATTGTTTTCATTGACGATATACTGATCTACTCACGGAGCCTTGGTGAGCACGAGCAGCATTTGAGAGTTGTGCTTCAGACCTTGCGAGAGCAGAAGCTATATGCTAAGTTATCCAAGTGCGAGTTCTGGTTAGAGTCTGTGGAATTTCTAAGACATCTGGTTTCCGGAGAGGGTATCAAGGTTGATCCACAAAAGATTGAGGCAATTAAGAGTTGGCCGCGTCCTACTTCAGCTTCAGAGATCAGGAGTTTTCTGGGTTTAGCATGCTATTACTGTCGATTCGTGGAGGGATTCTCCTCTATTGCAACTCCATTGACTAGATTGACTCAAAAGAATGCCCCGTTTCTATGGTCAGACGATTGTGAGGCGAGCTTTCAGAAGCTCAAGGCAGCATTGACTTCAGCACCGGTTCTATCATTGCCTTCCGAGTCAGGGATGTATACTGTATATTGCGACGCTTCACGCATCGGGTTGGGATGTGTGTTGATGCAGGATGGCAAGGTTATTGCTTATGCTTCACGGCAGCTGAAGGTTCATGATAAGAATTATCATGTACACGACTTGGAGTTGGCGGCGATTGTTCATGCGTTAAAGATACGGCGGCATTACTTGTATGGTGCATTCTGTGAGGTCTACACTGATCACCGTAGTTTGCAGTACTTGCTTAAGCAGAGGGACCTTAATTTGAGGCAGCGAAGGTGGCTTGAGTTGTTAAAGGACTATGATCTCACTATTTTGTATCACCCGGGTAAGGCGAATGTAGTAGCAGATGCTTTGAGCAGGAGGGCAGCAAGTATGGGTAGCTTGGCCTACATTGCAATTGAGGAGAGACCTTTAGGCTTGGATATTCAGTCCTTCGCCAATCGCCTGGTGAGATTGTATCTTTCAGAGCCTCGTCGAGTTCCGACTCATGTGGTTGCTCAGTCTTCATTACTGGGAGAGATTAAGGCTCAACAGTTTGATGATCCATGTCTGGCAGAGCTTCGGGATAAGGTGGTCCAGGGTAGGGACAATTAGGTTACCTTGGGCGAGGATGGTGCTTTGAGACTTCAGGGCCGATTGTGTGTTCCAGATATTGATGGCCTAAGGGAGAGGATTCTAGCAGATGCACATAGTTCTCGGTATTCCGTTCATCCAAGGGCGACGAAGATGTATCGTGATTTGAAGAAGCATTACTGGTGAAGGAGAATGAAGAAGGATATAGTGATGTATGTGGCTAGGTGTCTGAACTGTCAACATGTCAAGTACGAGCACCAGAGGCCAGGAGGCTTGTTTCAGTAGATGCCCATTCCTCAGTGGAAATGGGAGCGCATCACCATGGATTTTGTGGTTGGGTTGCCTCGGACTTTGAGGAAGGTTGACGCGGTTTGGGTCATTGTGGATAGATTGACCAAATCGGCGCATTTCATTCCTGTGGCTACTACTTATACGACAGAGAGGCTGGCTCAGATTTACATTCGAGAGATAGTCCGGCTACATGGTGTGCTGGTGTCTATCATATCAGATCGAGGTCCTCATTTTACTTCGCATTTCTGGAGAGCTTTGCACAGCGAGATGGGCACTCAGATAGACCTCAGCTCAGCATTTCACCCTCAGACTGATGGCCAGTCGGAGCGTACAGTTCAGATTTTGGAGGATATGCTCAGGGCTTGTGTGATTGATTTTGGAGGTCAGTGGGACCAGTTCCTACCGTTGGCGGAGTTTGCATACAATAATAGTTATCAGTCCAGCATCGAGATGGCTCCATTTGAGGCTTTATATGGTCGGCGATGTCGTTCTACTATCGGGTGGTTTGAGCCTGGTGAGGCCAAGTTATACTGCACAGATCTGGTGAGAGATGCTTTGGATAGGGTGAAGATTATTCAGGAGAGACTCGGCACAGCACAGTCTAGGCAGAAGAGCTACGCAAATCAGCGGGCACGTGATATAGCATTCATGGAGAGATATAAGGTTATGTTGATGGTTTCTCCGATGAAGGGCGTCATGAGATTTGGGAAGAAGGGAAAGTTGAGCCCCAGGTTTATAGGTCCTTTCGAGGTATTGAGGCGTGTTAGAGAGGTTGCTTATGAGCTTGCTTTACCTCCAGCCTTATAGGAGTTCATCCGATCTTTCACATATCCATGCTCCGGAGGTATCACGCCGACTTATCGCACATAGTTGATTACAACACTATTCAGTTAGATGAGAAGTTGGGTTACGAGGAGGAGCCAAATGCTATTATTGATAGGGAGGACCGCCAATTGAGGTCCAAGACAGTTTCTGCGGTTAAGGTTCAGTGGAGGGGCCAACCGGCCGAGGAGGCGACTTGGGAATCCAAGGAGGACATGCGGAGCAGATATCCATAGCTATTCAGTACTCCAGGTAGGATTCTAGACCCTTTCGGGGACGAACATTTGTTTAAGAGGGGGGGAACGTAACGACCCAGCCGGTCGTTTTGTGTATTAGGATCCCGTTCCTTTAAATGAAACCTTCCATAGCGGCTATTCGTGCCTTATGACTTGCGGGAGCGGGTGGCTCAGGGTTTGGGGATGGTTTGGGTGATTTAGGAACACTTGGTTCCTTAGGGTTGGCGTATTTGGCCAAGTTTGACTTCGGTCAACATTTCGAGAAAACGACCTCGAAATCGAGTTATGACAGCTCTAGTAGCTCCGTATGATGATTTTGGACTTGGGCGTGTGTTCGGCTCGGGTTTTCGATGACCCGGGAGCATTTCGGCGCCCGAAATGGAAATCAGGATTTCCTTATATTTGAAATTTGGCTTGGGACGTGATTTTATGCTATCGAAGTCCGAACGGAAATCCGGGACCGAGAATAATTCCGTATAGTCATTTATGACTTGTCTGCAAAGTTTGAAGTCATTCCGAGTAGTATAGACACGTTCAGCGCAATGAAGAGAATTCTAGAATTCTTAAGTTCTTAAGTTGATTCAATTTGGTTTTGGGGTTGAATTTTGAGTTTCGTTGTTGTTTTTCATGTTCCGGAAGTTCGAGCGAGTCCGTATCATGAATACATACTTGCCGGTGCTTTTGGAAGGGGTCCCGAGGGGCTCGGGTGTGTTTTAGACCCCCGGGAGCTAAGTTAGAAAAACCAGAAATCTTGCTATCTGGTTTCTTTCTCTACGATCGCAGAAGGTGGGTTGCGATCGCGGAGAAGGATTTTGCTGGGCTGTTGATTGTTCTCTGCGATCGCAGCCTCCCATTTGCGATCGCAGAGGTCTGGGTTCCACACCTTCGCGATTGCATTGAGTCGCATCTGGGCCGGGTGACTTTGTTCTTCGCGATCGCAGGACCTCTGCTGCGATCGCAGAGGTCAGGCAAGCTGGTCTTCGCGATCGCAGGCCTCAGGTCGCGATCACATAGAAGCATTATCTGAGCAATTTAATTAAATACGGGAGGTGGCCATTTTCCACCATTCCCACCTTCTTCCTTGAGCTTTTGGAGACATTTCATGAGAGCTATTCCACCATTGTTGTCAAGGTAAGTAAAACTCCATAATTTTTTCTATCTTTAACATCAATTCCTAGTTAAATCCCCCTTCTAAATCCTAAAATTTATGAAATTTGGTAGTAATTTAGGGATTTTGGGAATCTTATGAATTATCCATTTTAGCCATGAATTCTAGCAAGAACTTGCATAATTATGATCCTTAGACTCCGGTTAATTGATTCCTTCAAAAAAATTCGAAATCCGAACGTATGGGCCCGGGGTCGAAATTCCGAAAAACTTCAAGAATGCTTAATTTTGGGATTTCTTATTAATTCTCCTTCTTTGATCTTAGAATTGATTCAATTATACTATATTTGGCTAGTTGCAAGCCGTCGAGCGTAGATTTCGGAGATTCGGGCGCATCCTTGATCCGAGGGGTGATTTCGTCGCGAGGTGAGTCTCCTTTCTAACCTTGTAAGAGGGAATTATCCCCATAGGTACTCTATGTGTTGTTTGTTTGTGCTTTGGGGGATACGTTTGTACCACGTGACGAGAGTCCTTACGTAGCGGCTACTATTGTCATGTCCGGACATGCTATGTATTCTGCCTTAAAATGACCTATATGTTTAAAT
This sequence comes from Nicotiana undulata, assembly GCA_005239495.1. NCBI lineage: Eukaryota > Viridiplantae > Streptophyta > Magnoliopsida > Solanales > Solanaceae > Nicotiana > Nicotiana undulata. Next base: position 1,551 of record ML290200.1, on the reverse strand, counting down.
TCATGCTTCGATATATATTATTGTTTCCCTGAGCTTTCATTGACTTAAATATTGGAAAGGATTTGTTGTGTGGAATGGACTTTACATTCTGTGTGCGCATATTCTCGCTTCGTAATTTACATCCCGCGAGCGATATGTAATGTCCTTCACTCTTATGGGAGCGGGCCGTACGCCACAGCGGATTTATAGTGCACTCTTGGTACGGTCCGGTCGATCCCCGGCAGTGCACCGGGATTTAATTAAGAATGCACTTTTGGTACGGGCCGGTCGATCACCGGCAGTGCATGGACGAAGTTACACTATGATATGATATGATTTCATTGATAGACGCACTCTTGGTACGGGCCGGTCGATCCCCGGCACTGCGTAGGCAGGATTATTGTTAAGCATGCACTCTTGTACAGGCCGGTTGATCCCCGGCAGTGCATAGCTATTCTTCCTCATGACTCCGACCGGTTGTCTTACTCCTGTGTGCGCATGACTGTTTCGTACCGTTTTCCTGATTTATGATTTGACAGATGTTTGGGGAAAAGAGACAGGTGAGTTGTTACTGCTTTCAATATTTACTTGGAAACTCTGTATTCTCTTCACAATTGTGGTGCACTATTTACATGTCTACTTCTTTCCTTATATCCTGTTTTATACTATTACTGTTTGACCTTAGTGAATATCGAGTCGACCTCTCATCACTACTTCTTCGAGATTAGACGGGATACTCACTTGGTACATATTTATTTATGTACACATGCTGCACTTTCTTTTCTTCTGTACTTGACTGTACAGGTCCGGAGGCTGGTATACCTGATTATCAGGTCGGTGCTGGGTATTGATTGCGTGATCATACTCCACGGTGAGCTGCTCTTCCTGGCGACTTCCTGGCAGCACCCTGGAGTTTCTTTTGTCATGTTCTCTGTCTATTTCATTCAGACTAAGGCCATGTATTTACTTTTAGTCATTGTATATTCAGTAGTTGCCCGTGGCCCTCATGACACTAGTTCCTGGCACACACGTAGTATATATATTTTGAGTTTTGGGTTGTACATTTGTATATGGGCTTTGGTGTTGGCCCTGTGCCTTCGTATTTCAAGATTATATTATCATATCATGCCATTCTCATGTTAATTGTTAAAAATTGGTATTTCTGACATGTTTAAATCAGGCAGGGAAGGGGTATCACCTAGTGTCTTCTATATTGGCTTGCCTAATCCCGCTGATGGGCGCCATCGCGACCTGAATCAGGATTTGGGTCGTGTCAGAGGTAGAGCTTAACCTCATGCCAGATGTGGAAGGCATAGATTAGCCTTATGCAGATGAAGGCAGAGTTTAGCCTCATGCAGGGGAAGTCAAAGATTAGCCTTATGCAGAGGAAGACAATGATTAGCCATATGCAGATGAAGGCAGAGATTAGCCTTTATGCAAATGTGGAGGTAGAGCTTAACCCCATGCAAGATGTGGAAGACAGAGATTAACCTTATGCATTGTTATACCCCATTTTAACACGGGTCAACTTAGAGTATAACATATTGGTAATTCTGAAGGTTTAATTAATTA
>ML290199.1:4646-38456 GCA_005239495.1 Nicotiana undulata | reverse complement strand
ATATATATATATATATATATATATATATATATATATATATATATATATATATATATGATTTTTGTATGATTTCATGGTTAATAAGCGGGGAAATTCTCTAAAATTCCTCAAAGCCCTAGGTTTCTACTCTAATCCTTGATTTTCACTAATTAAGATGTTAATCTACCTAGGAATTGATGTATTTAACCAACATTAAGTGGAAATTACTTACCTCTTAGTAGCTAGGTTGTTTGACTCTCTCTCAAGCTCCCAAAGTCGAAAATGGTGGAAGAAATGGGGTGAAAATGGTTAAGTCCCGTGTTTAAAGATCTCACTGCCATCAGTGATTTCGCACATGCGGCTCGAGGACCGCACCTGCGGAAGTGGTCAAGAAGGTCTGGGAGGCACCTGGGCCCACCCGAGCCCCTGTCCAATTATAAAACAAGTCCTAAATCATTTTACGGACTCGCTCGAGCCTTCGGAACACCCAAAACAACGTTAAAACTCAAAACCCCCTAGAATCAAACTTAAAAACTTTAAGTTCTTGAATTCAGTTTCAATGCGCCGAATCGACCTATACTACTCGGAATGACACCAAATTTTGCAAACAAGTCATAAATGACATAACAGAACTATTCCCGGTCTCAGAATTCTGTTCGGACCTCGATAACACAAAAACACGTTCCAAACCAAATTATGAACTTAAGGAAACTCTATTTTCGTTATTTTGCGTCGAAACGCTCCTGGGCCATCCAAAACCCATTCCAGACATACACACAAGTCCGAAATCATCATACGAAGCTACCGGAACCGTCGAAACTTGGTTCCGAGGTCGTTTACTCAAAATGTTGACCGAAGTCAAACTTGGCCAAAAAGGCCAACCTTAAGGAACTAAGTGTTCCTACACAAACGTTTCCCTTTTCAAAAACCCTCAAAAGCTCAGAACCCGCACAATAATGGTGGAAATTGGGTTAAATATCGTGAAGTCTCCTTTTTATACTTTTCTGCCCAGGCTTTTCACACCTGCAGCCAAAATCTCGCACCTGCGATCCGCACATGCGCTCAGGTGGACCGTACCTGCGGTTTTTCATTAAACCGGCAATTCCCGCACCTGCGACCTCGCAGGTGCGGTCAAGTGTCCGCATCTGCGACCACATCCTGGGGTGGCCAAATCTTGCACCTGCGAAGCCTTTTGCGCTCCTGCGAGCCCGCACCTGCGATCAAACATCCGCAGGTGTGGAAACAACGGTAAAATCACACCAGCAACTGTTTGCTACACTCTTCAACTCCAAAACTTCCCGTTAACCATCCGAAATCAATACCGAGCCCCTCGGGACCCCAACCAATTATACCAACACATCATATATGATCATTCAAACTTAGTTGCACTCTCGGAACACCCAAAATAACATCAAAACCAAAATCACATCAAATTCAAGCATATGAACTTTGAATTTCCTAAATTCCACCAACGATGCCGAAACCATCCAAAACACCTCCGATTGATCTTAAATTTTTCAAACATCCAAAATGACATTACAAGCCTGTTCCAACTTCTGGAATTTCATTCCGACCCTGATAGCCTATTTTCCACTGCCGACCGAAAATCACCAAAAACTAACTTTGCTAATTCAAGCCTAATTCTACACCGGACATCACAAAAATATTCCGAACACACTCCTAAGTCCCAAATCACCTAACAAAGCTATCAGAGCCATAAAATCCGCATTCCGAGGCTGTTTACCAATAAGTCAACTCTCAATTGACTTTTCCAACTATAAAGTTATTTTTAGAGACTAAATGACTCAATTCTCAAATAACCATTCGGAACCCGAGCCAACCGACTCTAACACATCATAAATAGTATAACCAACCTATGACAAGGCAAAAATAGTAAATATAATGTAGATTCTACGTAACGACCGATCATGTCGTTACATTCTCCCCCTCTTAAACAAACGTTCGTCCTCGAACGGGTCTAGAAACATACATGGAGTGTCAAACAAGTGAGGATATTTGCTCTGCATCTCCCGCTCGGTCTCCCAAGTAGGCTCCTCCACTGTCTGACCTCTCCATTGTACCTTTGCTATAACCTTAAACCTCAACTTTCTGACCTGACGACCCAAAATTTCTACTGGCTCTACCTCATATGACATATCACCCTCAAGCTGAACTGTGCTGAAGTCTAAAACATGATACGGGTCACCAACATACTTCCGGAGCATCGACACATGAAATACCGGATGAACAATCGACAAGCTGGGTGTCAAGGCAAGTCTATAAGCCACCTCTCAAATCTTCTGAAGTACCTCAAAAGGACCAATAGACCGAGGACTCAACTTTCCTCTCTTTCCGAACCTCATAACACCCTTCATGGGTGATACCTTCAGCAGTACCTTATCACCTTCCATAAAAGACACATCCTGTACCTTCCGGTCTGCATAACTCTTTTGCCTAGACTGCACCGTGCGAAGTCGCTCCTGAATCAACTTCACCTTCTCCAATGCATCCTGAACCAAATCTGTGCCTAATAGCCTAGCCTCACCGGGCTCAAACCAACCAACCGGAGATCTACACCTCCTACCATATAAAGCCTCATACGGGGCTATCTGAATACTTGACTGGTACTATTAATATATGCAAACTCCGCAAGTGGTAGAAACGGATCCCATGAACCACTAAAGTCAATCACACAGGCACGCAACATGTCCTCCAAAATTTGAATAGTCCGTTCTGACTGCCCGTCGGTCTGAGGATGAAATGTTGTGCTCAACTCTACTTGAGTACCCATACCTCTCTGTACGGCTCTCCAAAACAGAGATGTGAACTGAGTACCTCTGTCAGAAATGATAGAAACCGAAACTCCATGCAATCGGACAATCTCCCTGATATAGATACCAACTAACCGATCTGAAGTATAAGTAGTACTGACAGGAATAAAGTGCACGGACTTAGTCAGCTGATCCACAATGACCCAAATAGCATCGAAACCCTTCGAAGTACGTGGAAGCCCAACTACAAAGTCCATGGTAATCCGCTCCCACTTCCATTTCGGAATATCTAACCTCTGAAGTAACCCACCTGGTCTCTGGTGCTCATACTTGACCTGCTGGCAGTTTAGACACCGTGCTACATACTCTACAATAGCTCTCTTCATCCGCCTCCACTAATACTGCTATCTCAGATCTTGATACATCTTCATGGAACCCGGATGAATGGAATACCGCGAGCTGCGGGCCTCTGTTAATATCAACTCTCGAAGCCCATCCACATTAGGCACGCAAATACGGCCCTGCATCCTCATAACTTCGTCATCACCAATAGTAACATATCTGGCATCACCTCAACGGACCCTGTCCTGGAGAACTAACAAATGCCGGTCATCATACTGCGTGCTCTAATCTGATCATAAAGAGAAGACCAGGAAGCTATGCTAGCTAATACCCGCGGAGGCTTCGAAAAAATCCAATCTCACCAACTGACCCGCTAAAGCCTGAACATCAAGTGCTAAAGGTCACTCTGCTGCTGAAAGGTAAGCTAGACTCCCCAAAATCCCGGCTCTGCGACTCAAAGAATCGGCCACTACATTGGCCTTCCCCGGATGACACAAAATAGTGAGGTCATAATCCTTGAGAAGCTCTAACCACCTCCTCTGACGCATATTCAAGTCCTTCTGCTTCAGCAGATACTGCAAACTACGATGATCGGTGAAAATTTCACACTGCACTCCATACAAATAATGGCGCCAAATATTTAAGGCATGAACAATGGCAGCTAACTCAAGATCGTGCACTGGATAATTCTTCTCGTGCACCTTCAGCTGTCTAGACGCGTAGGCAATCACCCTACCGTCCTGCAACAATACTGCTCCCAAGCCAACTCTAGAAGTATCACAGTAGACTGTATAAGAACCCGAACCAGTAGGCAAAACCAGTACCGGGGATGTGGTCAATGCTGACTTGAGCTTCTGAAAGCTCTCCTCACACTCATCAGACCCTCTGAATGGGGCACCCTTCTGGGTCAATCTGGTCAATGGTGAAGCAATAGAAGAGAATCCCTCCACAAAGCGATGGTAATATCCCGCCAAACCAAGGAAACGTTTAATCTCTGTAGTTGAGGACGGTCTGGGCCAACTCTGCACTGCCTCGATCTTATTCGGATCAACCTGAATACCCTCACTGGACACCACGTGCCCTAAGAAAGCTACTGAACCAAGCCAAAACTCACACTTGGAGAATTTTTCATAAAGCTTCTCTTCCCTCAACTTCTGTAACACAACTCTCAAATGCAGAGCATGCTCCTCCTGGCTACGAGAATAAACCAGGATGTCATCAATGAACACAATGACGAAAGAATCAAGGTAAGCCTGAAACACGTTGTTCATTAATTGCATGAACGCGGCTGGGGCATTGGTCAGGCCAAATGACATAACCAGAAACTCATAATGACTATATCTAGTCCTGAAAGCAGTCTTCGGAATAATAGAATCCCGAATCTTTAGCTGATGTTACCCGGACCTCAAGTCAATCTTAGAGAACACTCTAGCTCCTTGAAGTTGGTCAAACAAGTCATCAATACGAGGCAAAGGATGTCGGTTCTTCACGGTAACCTTATTTAGTTGTCTATAATTAATACACATGCGCATGGAGCCATCCTTCTTTTTCACAAACAACACTGGTGCACCCCAAGGTGACACACTAGGCCAAATGAACCCCTTATCTAAGAGTTCCTGAAGCTACTCTTTCAATTCTTTCAACTCCGCTGGTGCCATACGATAAGGTGGAGTAGAGATAGGATGAGTACCTGGCACCAAGTCAATACCAAAATCAACATCCCTGTCAGGTGGCATGCCTGGCAGGTCTGCAGGGAATTTGTCTGGAAAATCACAGACCACAGAAACAGAATCAACGGAAGGGGTCTCACTACTAACGTCCCCCACAAAAGCAAGATAAGATTCACATCCTTTCTCAACCATACACCGAGCCTTCAAATAAGAAATCACTCTGCTAGGCACATACTCAATAGACCCTCTCCACTCAACTCTCGGAACTCCGGGCATAGCTAGGGTCACGGTCTTAGCGTGATAATCAAAAATAGCATGACATGGGGATAACCAATCCATGCCCAGTATCACATCAAAATTAACCATACTGAGTAACATCAAGTCCACTCGGGTCTCCAGACCGCCAATAGATATAACACACGACCGGAACACGCGGTCCACAACAATAGTATAGCTCACCAGAGTCGAAACATGAACAGACATAACTAAAGACTCACGGGGCATATTCAGAAAGTGAGCAAAATACAAAGAAACATAAGAGTATGTGGAACCAGGGTCAAATAAAGCCAAAGCATCACTGTGACAAACTGAGATAGTACCTGTAATCACCGCATTAGACGCCATAGCATCAGGCCTAGCCAGAAGTGTATAGATACGTGTCTGGCCTCCACCTGCTCGACCTCCCCCTCTAGGGCGGCCTCTAGCTACCTGACCACCACCCCTAGCTGCCTGGGTAGGTGGTGAAGTGACTGGGGCTGAAGTCGAGGGCTGAACCCTCTGCTGAGATGAACTAATAGCACGACAAGGACACTGTCTCCACCCATGTCCAAACTCTCCAGACTCAAACAACTACCTGGAGCTGGAGATGGGGACTGAAGAGAACCTCTGCCACCATGATAACCACCGGATGAACCATGCATAGAAAAACCCTGAAATGATGATGCTCTGGAGCAGCTCTATACTGGAAGGTCACTAAAAGATGAACGTCCCGGATAAGAGATGTCGGGACCCTGCCCCGAAGATGCGCCACTATAAGCTGGGCGAACTGGCTGAAGAGGTCTAAATGGGCGACCTCAGTTGTGCTGAAATTGCCCTCTGGAAGGGGCACCACTGAAACTACCTGATCCCCGAGGCCTCTTGGCCTCCCTCTCCTCACGCTCCTGCCTACGAACCGATTCAATATACCGAGCAATATCAACAACCTTCTCAAATGTAGCTCCAGACACTCTTTCCCTGGTCATCAAAATGCGAAGCTGATACGTGAGACCATCTAGAAACCTCGTGATCCTCTCCCTATCAGTAGGGACTAACTCAGAAGCAAGTCTAGACAACTCGGAAAACTGCATCTCGTACTGAGTAACTGACAACTCTCCCCGGCGCAGCTGCTCAAACTGCCTGCGTTGCTCCTCTCTATGAGACTGAGGAACGTACTTCTCTAAAAAGATCGTGGAGAATTGTTGCCAGGTGAAGGGTGCTGAACCAATCGGTCTACGCCTCTCAAATGCCTCCCACTAAGTGAAAGCATCACCAGCAAACTGAAATGTAGCAAATGAGACCCCACTGGTCTCCAAAATACCAGCAGTATGGAGTATCCTCTGGCACTTATCTAGAAAACCTATGGAATCCTCGCCCTCTGTGCCGCTGAAAGTCGGAGGCTGAAGTCTACTGAACCTTTCCAGCCTACGCTGCTCATCCTAGGGCATAGCTGGGACTACATAGTCCTGAACTGGGGGAACCGGCTGGGCTGGGACTACCCCCGGTGCCAGAATACCCTGTACAACCTGCTAAGGGGTCCGGGCAATTGGAGTCTGAGTGCCTCCCCCGGCCTGAGATGTGGCAACAATAGTCATAGCAATTGCCTAAGCCAAATTGGTGCATACTGTCAAGATCTGAGCCAGGTTCTCCTAAAAACCCGGAATGACAATAGGCACTGTCGGTGCCTGAGCCTGTCCCGCTGGGGCACCCTCGGCGGGAACCTGATCCTGAATGATAGGGGGATCAACTAGTACTATCACGGCTGCTACACGGGCTGGTCCCCTAACTCCACCACGGCCTCGACCCCTTGTGGGTCTGGCTGGTGTCTGGTCACCGTGATCAGTAGCGCGTGTCCTCACCATCTGTGAGAGAATGTAACAACAGTAGTTTAGATTTCCAGAATCAATAAAATGGCACGAAAGAGTTCAAGAAAATGAGATTTTTCCTAAGAGTTCTGTAGCCTCTCGAAGATAAGTACAGACGTCTCCGTACCGATCCGCAAGACTCTACTAAACCTGCTCATGATCGTTGAGTCCTATGTAACCTAGAGGTCTGATACCAACTTGTCACGACCCCAAATTCTAACAAGTCGTGATGGCGCCTATCGTGGAACTAGGCTAGCCAACCATCACATAACGACACATTTGTTTAATATAATTTCTCACTATCATTAAATACCAGCATAATAAGTATAATTTCCAATATTTCTAAGTCGTTATCAAAGAATAAATAAAATCCGACAGTCTAAACAATTCCCCCAGGACTAGAGTCAACCGATCACGAGCATCTAAGAATCAAAACTAACTCTGCTAATGTCATAAACAATGTCTAGGAATAATATACTAATACTAATAAAGGAAGGGAAATGGACAAGCTGCGGATGCTGGACAGCTACCTCGAAACCCCGAAAGCTGACGATAACGAACTCAGATGGCTACTGCTGTGAACCGGTACCTGGATCTGCACACAGAGGTGTAGGGAGTAATGATGTGTATGCCAACTCAGTAGTAATGAAAATAAATCACAGTCTGAAGAATAAGAAATACACAACAACAAATACACCAATCCACAAAACAGTAAAATACCAAGTCTCAATAAAGTATACTTAATTTCGAAAACCAGTTCCGTAAAAATCCTTGAAACAAGTATAATTTCAAATGTTTCTCAGTAAAACTCCCAAAATATCAATTTGAAAGATGAAACGAATTACAATAAAAAATCAGTAAAATATCATCATAAGACTGCCCCTCGGGCCATAATCATCACTCATAATATTCCCTCAGCACTTCATCATCACTCAGCATCAGTCACTCAGCACCTCACAGTCACTCAGCATCAGCCCCTCGGGCAACCTCACTGTCACTCATGCCTCCTAATCACTCATCACTTGGCACTCGGCACTCGGCACTCGCACTCAGTAGGTACCTGCGCTCACTGGGGGTGTGTACAGACTCCGGAGGGGCTCCTACAACCCAAACGCTATAAACAAGCCAATCATGGCATCAATCACTCTCAGTCACTCGGCCTCTCTCATATCATAACATCCTCACAATATTGTCCCTCGGCCTCACTCAGTCAGACACTCTCAACATGCCACTCGGGCCATAAATAAATGGGGTTCTCGACCCAAAATAGTATTTCATTTCAAGAAGTAGTAATATCATCAGATAGGAGTGTCAACAATTTCACAAGAAAGACTAAGTGTAAAATCATAGTTTCAAAGTGAGGAATATCAGTAAAATATCCCCCAAGGAGTTAAAACAGATCGGCACTAGGCCCCAAACATGGCTTACATCCCAAGTATAACAAAACACAGTAATACTGATAACCATATGCTTTAAAAGTGGTTTCGCAACTCAATACTTGCCTAAAAAGGAACATTTTTTCAAATTTCCAATTCGTGCACGCCCTACACTCGTCATCCAGTGTGTGCGTCACTCCAACTCTATGGAAGGATGTAAAGTCCGGGGTTTCATACCCTCAGGACAGGATTTAAAGACATTACTTACCTCAATTTAGCCCGAAAAGCTATTCCGCAACACGCTTGCCTCACGAATCAACTTCCAATTGCTCCAAATCTATAAATATCAGATTTTTCACATCAAAGTTTGCTAAGGGGATGATACTCAATCGAAAGATATCAATTTTAAGCACAAAACCCGAAATTAGCCAAACCCCGACCCCCGGTCCCGCATCTTGGAACTCTACAAACTTTGTACCAAAAGGATCCTCATCGTCTCACGAGTCCGTACATATAAAGAACTCTAAAATCGGAGTCCGTTTGACCCCTCAAATCATCCCTAAAAGGTCTCATAATCTCAAGCCCTAATTTAACCTTTTTCTACTAATTTATCCCAATTAAACACTGTTAGTAAGGTCTTTAATCACGTATAATTGAGTTAATAAGTCCAAAAAGCTTACCTCAATGATGCACAAATGCTTCCCTCTTCAAAAACCCTCAAAAAGCTCGGAACTCGCACGACAATGGTGAAAAGTGGGTTAAAACTCGTGAAGTCTCCTATTTATACTTTTCTGCCCAGGCTTTCGGCCAAAATCTTGCACCTGCGGTCCGCACCTGCGGTTTTTCATTAAACCGGCAATTCCCGCACCTTCGGCTACACTTCCGCACCTGCGACCTCGCAGGTGCGGTCAAGTGTCCGCATCTGCGACCATATCCTGGGCTGGCCAAATTTCGCACCTACGGAGCCTTTTGCGCTCTTACGGGCCCGCACCTGTGATCAAACACTCGCAGGTGTGGAAACAACAGTTAAATCACACCAGCAGTTGTTTGATGCTTTCTTCAACTCCAAAACTTCCTGTTAACCATCCGAAATCAATCCCGAGCCCCTCGAGACTGTAACAACTCGGTCGGTCATTACATAGAACTTGCATTATAGTTACTGTTATTGCCTTGCCATAGGTTAGTTATATTGTTTATGATGTGTTAGAGTTGGTAGGCTCGGAATTGGAATGGTTGTAGAGAGAATATAGTCATTTAGTCTTTTAAATAGCCTTATAATGGAAAAGGTCAATTGAGAGTTGACTTATTGGTAAACGGCCTCAGAATGCAGATTTTATATTTTGGATAGCTTCGTTAGGTGATTTGGGACTTAGGAGTGTGTTCAAAATATTTTTGTGATGTCCGGTGTAGAATTAGGCTTGAATTGGCGAAAGTTAGTTTTTGGTGATTTCCGGTCGGCAGTGGAAAATAGGCTATCGGGGTCGGAATGGAATTCCGATAGTTGGAACATGTTCGTAATATCATTTTGGATATGTCTGCAAAATTTCAGGTCAATCGGAGTTGTTTTGGATAGTTCCGGCATCGTTGGAGGATTTTAGAAATTTCAAAGTTCTTAGGCTTGAATTCGATTTGATTTTGGTGTTTTGATGTTATTTTTAGTGTTCTGAGAGTGTAACTGATTTTGAATGATCATTTATGACGTGTTGGTAAATTTGGTTGGGGTCCCGAGGGGCTCGGAATGGTTTTGAGTGGTTAACGGAGAGTTTGGAGTGTTTTGTTGTTGCTGAAGTTGCTGGTGCTACTGTGGTCGCACCTGCGGAAGGAAGACCGCAGGCGCGAGGTCCGCAGGTGCGGAGACCTTGTTAAGGTGCGGAGTTTGGCTATGGTTGAAGGGTTTGCTGGTGCGGACGGGAGGTCGCACCTGCGGAAGCGCAGGTGCGAAGAAGCAATCGCAGGTGCGGAAATCGGGGGTTTAAGTCATATGCGCAGTTGCGCACCTGGGTCCGCAGGTGCGCTAATAAGGCCGCAGGTGCGGAAATCCTTGGACAGAAAGTATAAAAAGGAGACTTCGTGAATTTTAACCCTTTTTCCACCATTGTTGTGCGGGTTCCGAGGTTTTTGAGGGATTTTGAAGAGAGAAAACGTTGTTCTTCGTTGAGGTAATGATTTTGGACCCTAATACTTGATTATATGTGATTAAGGATCAAAATATCAGTGTTTAAGTCATGAAAATCAGTAGAAAAAGATGGGATTAAGGCTTGAGATTATGAGACCTTTAGGGGATGATTTGAGGGGTCAAACGAGCTCCGATTTTAGCGTTCTTTATATGTATGGACTCGTGAGATGATGAAGAACATTTTAGTATAAAATTTGTCGAGTTCCGAGATGCGGGCCCGGGGGTCGGGTTTTGGCTTATTTCGGGTTTTGTGCTATAATTGGTATTTTTCTACTAGAATTCATTCCCTTAGCATAATTAGATGATAAAAATCCGATCTTGGTAGATTTGGAGCACTCGGAAGTTGATACGAGAGGCAAGAGGGTTGCAGAGTAGCTTTTCGGGCTAGTTTGAGGTAAGTAATGTCTTTAAATCATGTCATGTGGGTATGAAACCCCGGACTTTACATCCTTTCACGGATTTGGAGTGACACACACACTGGATGACGAGTGTGGGGCGTGCACGAATTGGAAATTTGGAAAACAAAATGTACCTTTTTAGGCAACTATTGAGTTTCGAAACCGCTTTTAAAGCATATGATTTATAGTATTACTGTGTTTTGATATACTTGGGTTGTAAGCCTTGTTTGGGGCCTAGTGCAAATCTGTTTAACCCCTTGGGGGATGTATTTTTTACAGATATTCTCACTATTTTGAAACTATAATTTTTCACTCAGTCTTTCTTGTGAAATTGTTGACACTCTTATTTGATGATATTATTATTTCTTGAAATGAAATACTATTTTAGGTCGAGAACCCCATTTTATTCATGGCCCGAGTGGCATGCTGAGAGTGTCTAACTGAGTGCAGCCGAGGGCCAATGTTGTGAGGATATTATGATGTGAGAGAGGTCGAGTGCCTGAGAGTGATTTATGCCATAATGTGGCTTGTTTATAGCGCTTGGGCTGTAGGAGCCCCTTCGGAGTCTGTACACACCCCCAGTGAGCGTAGGTACCTACTAAATGCGAGTGTCGAGTGATGAGTGATTGGGAGGCATGAGTGACAGTGAGGTTGCCCTCGGGGATGATACTGAGTGATGGTGAGGTGTTGAGGAAAATTGTTACGAGTGATGATTATGGCCCGAGGGGCAATTTTATGATGATATTTTAATGAGTTTTGACTATGATTCACTTCATCTTTTTCAACTGATTTTACTGAGAGTTTACTGAGATATATTGAAAATACACTTATTTCAAAGGATTTTCTAGAAATTGGTTTTCGAACTTATGTATTTGATGTATACTTTATGGAGACGTGATGTTTTACTGTTTTGTGGATTGGTGTTTTGTGCTGTGTGTTTCATATGCTTCAGACTGTGATTTATTTTTATTACTACTGAGTTGGCGTACTCATCATTACTCCCTGCACCTCTGTGTGCAGATCCAGGTACTAGTTCAGAGCAGTAGCCATCCGAGTTCGTTATCAGTAGCTTACGGGATTTCGAGGTAGTTGTCCAACCCGTAGCTTCTTCATTTCCCTTCCTCTATTAGTAGTAGTATTTTGTTCCTAGACATGGTTTATGACATTTGTAGAGTTAGCTTTATATCTTAGATGCTCATGATCATTGACTCCAGTCTTGGGAGAATTGTTTAGACTGTTAGATTATTATTGGGGCGTAAAGACATAAAGAAATTATTTTATACTCTGTTTGCTGCTTTTTATTGATTTTTGAAATATTATAATAGAACAAATGAGTAGTTATGTGATGGTTGGCTAGCCTAGTTCCACGATAGACGCCATCACGACCTGTTAGGATTTGGGGTCGTGACAAGTTGGTATCAGAGCTCTAGGTTACATAGGACTCAACGGTCATGAGCAGGTTCAGTAGAGTCTTGCGGATCGGTACGGAGACGTCTGTACTTATCTTTGAGAGGCTTCAGAACTCTTAGGAAAAATCTCATTTTCTTGAACTCTTTCGAGCCATTCTATTGGTTCTTGAAATCTAAACTCACGTTGTTTCATTCTATCACAGATGGGGAGGACACGCACTACCGATCAAGGTGACCAGACACCAGCCAAACCCACAAGGGGTCGAGGCCGTGGTGGAGTTAGGGGACCAGTCCGCGCAGCAGCCGGGACAGTATCACAGGATCCCCCTATCATTCTGGATCTGGTTCCCGCCGAGGGTACTCCAGCGGGACAAGCTTAGGCATCGGCGGTGCCTATTGTTATTCCGGGTCTTCAGGAGACCCTGGCTCAGATACTGACGGTGTGTACCAGTTTGGCTCAGACAGTTGCTATGATTACTACTGCCACTGCAGCTCAGGCCGAGGGAGGCATACAAACTCCAGCTTCCCAGACACCTGAGCAGGCTGTACAGGGTATTCAGCCGCCAGGGGTTTTCCCAGCCCAGTCGGTTGCCCCAGTTCAGGACTATGTGGTTCCAGCTATGCCCGAGGATGAGCAGCGTAGGCTGGAAAGGTTCAGTAGACTTCAGCCTCCGACTTTCAGTGGCATAGAGGGTGATGATGCCCTAGGTTTTCTGGATAAGTTCCAGAGGATACTACGTACCGCGGGTATTTTGGAGACCAGTGAGGTCTCGTTTGCTACATTTCAGTTTGCGGGTGCTGCTTTCACTTGGTGGGAGGCATTCGAGAGGCGTAGGCCGGCTGGTTTAGTACCTCTCACCTGGAAGCAGTTCTCCACGATCGTTTTGGAGAAGTATGTTCCCCAGTCCCATAGAGAGAAGTAGCGCAGGCAGTTTGAGCAGCTGCGCCAAGGATAGTTGTCAGTTACTCAGTATGAGATGAGATTTTCTGAGTTGGCTCAACATGCTTCGGAGTTAGTCCCTACTGACAGGGAGAGGATCAGAAGATTTGTAAATGGTCTCACTTATCAGCTTCGCATTTTGATGACCAGAGAGAGAGTGTCTGGAGCTACATTTGAGCAGGTACTTGACATTTCTCGGAACATCGAGTCGGTTCGTAGGCAAGAGCGTGAGGAGATGGAGGCTAAGAGGCCTCAGGGATCAGGTAGCTTGAGTGGTGTCCCTTCCAGAGGGCAGTTTCAGCACAACAGAGGTCGTCCATTTAGACCTCCTCAGCCAGTTCGCCCAGCTTACAATGGTGCATCTTCTGGGCAAGGTCCTCGCAGTTCTCATCCGGGACGTTCATCTTTTAGTGCCCTTCCAGCTCTGAGTTCATCTAGAGCATCATCATATCAGGGTTCTTCTATGCACAGTATGTCTGGTGGTTATCATGGTGGCAGGGGTTCTCTTCAGTACCCATCTTCAGCTCCAGGTGGTTGTTTTGAGTGTGAAGAGTTCGGACATGGGTGGAGGCAGTGTCCCTGTCGTCCTAGTAGTTCATCTCAGCAGAGGGTTCAGCCCTCGACTTCAGCCCCAATCACTTCACCACCTACCCAGGAAGCCAGGGGTGGTGGTCAGGTAGCTAGAGGCCGCCCTAGAGGGGGAGGTCGAGCAGGTGGAGGCTAGCCACGTATCTATGCACTTCCGGCTAGGCCTGATGCTATAACGTCAGATGCGGTGATTACAAGTACTATCTCAGTTTGTCACAGTGATGCTTTGGTTTTATTTGACCCTGGTTCCATGTACTCTTATGTCTCATCCTATTTCGCTCACTTTCTGAATATGCCCCGTGAGTCTTTAGTTACGTCTGTTCATGTTTTGACTCCGGTGGGCGATACTATTATTATGGACCGTGTGTATCAGTCATTTCGTATATCTATTGGGGGTCTGGAGACTCGAGTGGAATTGATGTTACTCAGTATGGTTGATTTTGATGTGATACAAATCATGGATTGGTTATCCCATGTCATGATATTCTTGATTGTCACGCTAAGACCGTGACCCTAGCTATGCCCGGAGTTCCGAGAGTTGAGTAGGGAGGGTCTATAGAGCATGTGCCTAGCAGAGTGATTTCTTATTTGAAGGCTCAGCGTATGGTTGAGAAAGGGTGTGAGGCTTATCTTGCTTTTGTAAGGGATGTTAGTAGTGAGACTCCTTCTGTTGATTTTGTTCATGTGGTCCGTGACTTTCCGGACGTATTTCCTGCAGACCTGCCAGGCATGCCACCTGACAGGGATATTGATTTTGGTATTGACCTGGTGCTAGACACCCAGCCTATCTTTATTCCACCTTACGGCATGGCACCAGCGGAGTTGAAAGAATTTAAAGAGCAAGCTTCAAGAACTCTTAGATAAGGGGTTCATTCGGCCTAGTGTTTCACCTTGGGGTGCACCGATGTTGTTTGTTAAAAAGAAAGATGGATCTATGCGCATGTGTATTGATTATAGACAGCTGAATAAGGTTACAGTGAAGAACCGGTATCCTTTGCCCCGTATTGATGACTTGTTTGACCAGCTTCAGGGAGCTAGGGTGTTGTCCAAGATTGACTTGAGGTCTGGGTATCATCAGCTAAAGATTCGGGATTCTGACATTCCGAAGACTGCTTTCAGGACCAGATATGGCCATTATGAGTTTCTGGTTATGTCATTGGGTTGACCAATGCCCCAGCCACGTTCATGCAATTGATGAACAGCGTGTTTCAGCCTTATCTTAATTCATTCATTATTGTGTTCATTGATGACATCCTAGTGTATTCTCGCAGCCAGGAATATCATGCTCAGCATTTGAGAGTTGTGTTACAAAGGTTGAAGGAGAAGAAGCTTTATGCAAAATTCTCCAAGTGTGAGTTTTGGCTTGGTTTAGTAGCCTTCTTGGGGAACGTGGTGTCTAGTGAGGGTATTCAGGTTGATCCGAAGAAGATAGAGGCGGTGCAGAGTTGGCCCAGACCGTCCTCAGCTACGGAGATCAAGAGTTTCCTTGGTTTGGCGGGATATTACCATCGCTTTGTGGAAGGATTCTATTCTATTGCTTCACCATTGACCAGATTGACCCAGAAGGGTGCTCCATTTAGATGGTATGATGAGTGTGAGGAAAGCTTTCAGAGGATCAAGTAAGCATTGACCACAGCTCCGGTATTGGTTTTGCCTACTGGTTCGGGTTCTATTGTGATGACCCAAAAGATCATCCCGTGTAATTTTAACTAAATTCGTGTTTCGAGGCCCCGAAGGCCTCTGTTTATCTCACCTCGATATGTGTGGGCAGC
Source organism: Nicotiana undulata (assembly GCA_005239495.1). Lineage (NCBI taxonomy): Eukaryota > Viridiplantae > Streptophyta > Magnoliopsida > Solanales > Solanaceae > Nicotiana > Nicotiana undulata. The sequence goes on along the minus strand of ML290199.1, from coordinate 22,915 downwards.
CCGGGTGCGTAGCTGGGAAGCCTTTATGTGGAAATTGAATAAATGTTGAATTTATGGTAATTAATTGAATAAAGTTGACTTTGGTCAATATTTTTGGTAAACGGACCCGGACCCGTGATTCGACGTTCCCCGAGGGTCTGTAGGAAAATATGGGACTTGGGCGTATGCCCGGAATCAAATTCCGAGGTCCCAAGTTCGAGAAATGAATTTTTAAACAAAATTGTTTTCTAAAAAATATAAAGACTTTTGAAAATGAACTTTGATGTGAAACCCGTGTTACCGGGCCCGTATTATGGTTCCGGAGCCTGGAACACGTTTAATATTGCTAAACTAGTGAAAAATCTGAAGTAAGATGGAATTGCTGGTGTCTAGTGTGTTACTCTATGGGATCGCATAGGTATAGACGCGAGAGCTTTGAAGAGGGGGAGGGGTCAGGTACTCTGTGCGATCACGTATGGGGGCATGCGACCGCACAGTAGGATAGGTGGACCGGGGGGCTGGGTAGGATTGCCCTGTGCGATCGCACAAGGGCCTCTGTGATCGCAGAGCCTTAGGAACCAGACCACTATGCGATCGCACCTCCTCTTCCGCGATCGAATAGCATTAAAAACGTCCAGTTATTTAAATGCCCAAAAACAGAACCTATTACGGGATTTCATAATTTTTCACACCCTTCTTCTTCTCCACACCTCCTTGGGCCATTTTTGAAGAGCTTCATCACCATAGCTTCATAGGCAAGCAATTCTAACTTTATTTTCTTCCATTTTCATCAACTATTATTAGATTCTAGGCCTAAAAACATGGAATTAAATGGTAGAAATTGGGGTTTTGGGTAGAGTTAGGGCTTTTTGAATTTTTGGGAATTTGACCTCGTTTTGGTGTCGGATTTCAAAACAAATTATATATTCGGTCTCGTGGGGGAATGGGTGATCGGGTTTTTGTCCGAACCTCGTGTTTGGACCAAGCGGGCCCGGGGTCAAGTTTTTGAATTTTTGGAAGAATGTTGGGAAACCTATAATTAGGCTTTGGGATTGAATTGTTGAGTAATTATTGATGTTATTGAGTCAATTATGTCTAGATACGATCGTTTCGGAGTCGAGTTCGAGAGGAAAAGCGGTGATAGAGGCTTGATTTGCATTTTGGAACCGAGGTAAGTGTTTGGCCTAACTTTAGCTTGAGGGAATAGGTGTTGAGTCGTATGTGCTACTTGTTTCTATCATGTTCAATGTATAGGTGAGGTGACGAGTACCTATACATTGTTTGTCAAGCATGCCCGTGAGTCGATTTTGGTGCATTACATGTTATTGCTTCGATATTCATTGTGTTATGAAGTAAATCCATTTTGGTAGTTGTTCAATTGCTGAAAATATTTGTTTAAGGATCTAAGATAAGTTGTTTCAATTGAGGAGTTATTTTATTAAGTTATATACTCGTCTGAGGTTGGTTATAGCTGAGTCCCTTGCCGGGCGGTATTAATTTTGGTTGTTATCCCCTTTCTAGGTGGTTATGAATTGTTCTTCCTACTGTTGATTTCCTTGATAAGTTGTTGCTTGACGTTGATTGGGTGAGGAAGAGTGTAAAGCACGAAGGGTGATGTCGTGTATTCATTTCATTCATTGCATTGTGAGGAAGAGAGTAAAAGCACGAAGGGTGATGTCGTGCCATGATTTTACATTTAAAAGAACGAAGGATCATGCCGTGCCCCTTTTATTTATCTATTGCATTGTGAGGTCGAAAGTAAAAGCACGAAGGGTGATGCTGTGTACTTGTTTTTGTAAGTATGAGAGTAAAGCACGAAGGGTGATGTCGCGTACATATTTGTTTTATGTTGTTACTTCATGTTGACCTTTACTCTTCTATATTGTTGCCTTGCTCAGTTATTCATTATTGTTCTCTTTGTTTCCCCCATTATTTGTCCCCTGCTTTGCTATACTTAAATGTTTATTTCGTGTTATCTCCCTATTATATATTGTAGAACTGCACAGGTAATTCGTTGTTGTCGTGTCTAGCCTCGTCACTACTTCGCCGAGGTTAGGCTCGGCACTTACTCAGTACATGGGGTCGGTTGTACTGATGCTACACATGCACTTCTTTATGTTGTGCGGATTACGCAGCCGGACCCAGTGGACACTGACAGAGGAAGTATCCTTCAGTCCACACAGGCGACATCGAGGTAGTCCCGCAGACGTTCGTGGGCCTTGGCGTCACCATCTATCTTCACATTTCCTATCTTATTTTGTAGTTCCAAGACAGTTGTATTTACTTATTTCAGACCTTTGTATTTAGTAAACTCATAGACTATTTGTGAGGTTGTGAAACCGGTTTCTGGGGTTGTTCTTACGGAAATTATTATGGGATGTCGATTCTAGTTGTTGAACTTCATATTACTTCCGCATTGTTATTAAAAATGTTCTAGTTAGTTTTGGTTATTTAATAGTTAATAAGTCAATTTAATCAAAACGTTGGCTTGTCTAGCAGGTTCGACGTTAGATGCCATCACGACCTGAAGGTGGGATTTCGGGCCGTGACAAGTTGGTATCAGAGCACTAGGTTGCTTAGGTCTCACAACTCACGGACAAACTTGGTAGAGTCTGAGGGATCGGTACGGAGACGTCTGTACTTATCCCCTAGAGGCTGCAAAGTTAGGAATAACTTCATTTTTTTCTTCTTCTCTGTCGTGCGATTTGAATTCTAAATGCTAATTGAGTTTCTATTCTATTCTCTCGCAGATGGAGAGAACGCGTGCTTCCTCATCTACCGATCAGCAGCCCGATCCTCCTGTTGCAACTCCTACGAGGGGCCGAGGCCCCGCTAGAGGCCGAGGCAAGGGCAGGGCTCAGCCCAGAGCAGCAGCCCCAGTAGAGGACCCACAAGTAGACTTTGCCGGTGAGGTTCCTACTCAGACGGTTCTAGTCGGACCAGCTCAGGTCCCAGAGGGGTTCATTGCCACCCCGATTCTTCAGGATGCCTTGTCCGCTTAGTGGGACTTATGGAGCGCGCGGATCAGGCCGATCTTCTTCCTACTACACTAGCCGTCTCTCAGGCTGGGGGAGAGCCCCAGACTCCTGCTACTCGCACACCAGAGCAGCTAGCTCCTCAGTTCCAGATTCCGGCACCTCAGACAGTCGGACTAGCTCAGTCGGGTATTGTAGCACCGGCAGTTGAGGGAGCAGTTATGTCAGCAGATGCCCCATGGAGATTAGATCGGGTCACCAAGCTATTTCCTACTACTTTTACTGGTGCACCGTTAGAGGATCCCCAGGATTACTTGGAAAGTTTTTATGAGGTTCTTCGGAACATGGGCATCGTAGAGTCCAATGGAGTTGATTTTTCCACATTTCGTCTTTCTGGTACCGCCAAGACTTGGTGAAGTGACCAATTCTTGACCAGACCAGTTGGGTCTGCACCTTTGACTTGGGCTCAGTTCTCCGAGTTGTTCTTGGGGAAGTTTCTTCCGGTTACTCAGAGAGAGGACTATCGGAGGCAGTTTGAGCGCCTCCAACAGGGATCTATGATTGTTACATAGTACGAGACCAGGTTCATTACTCTGGCCCGACATGCTATCGTGATACTCCCCACGGATCGAAAGAAAGAGAGAGGAGGTTTATTGAGGGTTTGGCTAAGCCCATTAGACTTCAGATGGCCAGAGAGTTAGGTACTGATATTTCATTTCAAGATGCGGCCAATGTGACAAGGAGGATTGAGATGGTTTTGTCACAGGGCAGTGGTCAGGGGTCTGACAAGAGACTCGTCATTTCAGTCGTTTCAGTGGTGCCTCATCTGGAGGCAGGGATTTTTTCGGTAGAGGTCATCCTCCTAGACCATACCAGTTGGCACTTCAGGTATCCCGCAGTACACCACCAGATCCTATCAGTGCACCACCGCTTCAGAGATTCAAGGGTGGTTATTCGGGTCGACAGGGCCAGTTCTAGAGTTGGCACCCGCAACAGCAGAGGTCCTGTTATTCTTGTGGTGTTTCAGGGCACATTGCTAGGTATTTCCCCCGAGCTTCTAGTAGTTCTCAGTATCAGGGTTCCCGTGCCATGATTCCCGCACTAGGTGTACCCCTACCCCCTCAGCCAGCTAGGGGTGGAGAACGAGGTGCCAGAGGTGGAGGTCAGACTCATATAGGTGGAGTACAGACCCCGAGAGTTAGAGGTCAGCCCGCAGTAGGTCGACCCAGAGATGATTCAGGTTGGAGGGGCTCCGCCCCGATGCTATGCTATTCCGGCCAGGTCTGAGGCTGAGGCCTCCGATGTAGTTATTACAGGTATGGTTTCAGTTTGCAGCAGAGATGCTTCGGTTTTATTCGATCCGGGTTCTACATTCTCCTATGTGTCTTCATATTTTGCCCCTTATCTGAGTATGCCTCGTGACTCCCTAAGTACTTCTGTATATGTATCCACACTGGTGGGTGATTCTATTGTGGTGGATCGAGTCTACCGTTCATGCTTAGTGGTTATTGGTGGCTTGGAGACTTAGGTAGACCTTTTGCTTCTTGATATGGTTGACTTTGATGTTATATTGGGGATGGATTGGCTATCTCCCTATCATGCTATTCTGGACTGTCATGCCAAGACAGTGACCTTTCTTGCTAGGAGTACCTCGTCTGGAGTGGAAAAGGACTCCTAGTCATTCTTCCGGTAGAGTTATTTCATATATGAAGGCTCGGCGCATGGTCGAGAAGGGTTGTTTGGCCTATTTGTCCTATGTTCATGATTCTAGTGCCGAGGTTCCTTATATGGAGTCTATGCCCGTGGTTCGTGAGTTTCCAAAGGTATTCCCTGCTGACCTGTCGGGTATGCCACTCGACAGGGATATTGATTTTTGTATTGAGGTACCTCCGGGCACTCAGCCTATTTCTACTCTGCCGTATCATATGGCCCCGCCAAAGTTGAAGGAGTTGAAGGATCAGTTGCAGGATTTGTTGGATAAAGGCTTCATTAGGCCTAGTGTATCTCCTTGGGGTGCCCCAGTGTTGTTTGTTAAGAAGAAAGATGGCTCATTGAGGATGTGTATTGACTACCGGCAATTGAACAAGGTTACTATTAAGAATAAGTATCCTTTGTCGAGGATTGATGATCTATTTGACCAGCTTCAGGGTGCTACAGTATTTTCCAAGATTGACTTGAGATCTGGTTACCATCAGCTGAGGATTAGGGCGTCTGACGTCCCTAAGACAGCCTTTCGCATTCGTTATGGGCATTATGAGTTCTTGGTGATGTCATTTGGGTTGAAACATGCCCCCACTGCTTTCATGGAGTTGATGAACCGAGTGTTCAGGCTCTATTTGGACTCATTTGTGATCGTTTTCATTGATGATATATTGATATACTCTCGCAGCCGAGAGGAGCATGATCAGCACCTTCGAGTCGTCCTCCAGACTCTGAGGGGTAGTCAGTTGTATGCCAAATTTTCTAAGTGTGAGTTCTGGTTGAGTTCGGTGGCATTTCTAGGTCATGTTGTGTCGGCACAGGGTATTTAGGTAGACCCCAAGAAGATTTCAGCAGTCAGAGATTGGCCTAGGCCCACTTCAGCTACAGAGATTCGAAGTTTCTTGGGCTTATCAGCTTATTATCGCCGATTTTTGGAGGGCTTTTCATCTATAGCAGCCCCGATGACCAGGTTGACCCAGAAGGGTGCCCAGTTCAGGTGGTCTGATGAGTGTGAGGCGAGCTTTCAGAAGCTCAAGACAACCTTGACCACGGCACCGGTGTTAGTTTTGCCCACAGGTTCAGGGCCTTATACTGTGTATTGTGATACTTCACGGGTTGGACTTGGTGCAGTGTTAATGCAGGAGGGCAAGGTTATAGCTTATGCCTCTCGTCAGTTGAAGATTCATGAGAAGAACTATCCAGTTCATGATTTGGAGTTAGCAGCTATTGTTCATGCATTGAAGATTTGGAGGCATTATCTGTATGGGGTGCCATGTGAGGTGTTCACGGATCACATGAGTCTGCAATATCTGTTCAAGCAAAAAGAGTTGAATATGAGGCAGAGGAGATGGTTAGAGCTGTTGAAGGATTATGACATAACCATTCTCTATCATCCGGGAAAGGCCAATGTGGTGGCCGATGCTTCGAGCCGAAAGTCAGCTAGCATGGGTAGTCTTGGTTATCTATCAGTCGGAGAGCGACAGCTTGCCTTGGATGTTCAGACTTTGGCCAACAGGTTTATGAGATTGGAGGTTTCCGAGTCTCGCAGTGTTTTGGCCCATACCGTGGCCCGTTCTTCATTGTATGATCATATTCGGGCCATGCAGTATGATGATCGTCATTTATGTGTTCTTAGAGATACAGTCTGACACGGAGGTGCCAAGAAGGTCACAGTTGATGATGAGGGCGTTCTGAGGATGCAGGTCCGTATTTGTGTACCTGATGTTGATGATATTCGTGAGTTGATACTGCAGGAGGCCCATAGTTCCCGGTATTCTATTCACCCGGGCGCCGCAAAGATGTACCTGGACTTGCGGCAGCATTATTGGTGGCGGAGGATGAAGAAGGATATTGTAGCCTATATAGCTAGGTGCTTGAACTGTCAGCAGGTTAAGTACGAGCACCAGAGACCCGGTGGTTTGATGCAGCAGATTGATCTTCCCGAGTGGAATTAGGAGCATATCACCATGGATTTTGTAGTTGGACTCCCACGGACTTAGAGGATGTTTGATGCGGTGTGGGTCATTGTGGAAAGGCTGACCAAGTCAACGCACTTCATTCCAGTATCAGTTTCGTATTCGGCGGAGAAGTTGGCAAAGATCTATATGAAAGAGATTGTTCAATTTCATGGTGTGCCCTTGTCCATTATTTCTGACTGAGGTACTCAGTTTACCTCCCTTTTTGGAGAGTATTTCAGCATGAGTTGAGCACACGGGTTGATTTGAGCACATCATTTCATCCTCAGATGGACGGGCAGTCCGAGCGTACTATTCAGATTTTGGAGGATATGTTGCGGGCTTGTGTTATTGACTTTGGTGGTTCATGGGACCAGTTCTTGCCTTTAGCTGAGTTTGCCTACAACAACAGTTATCAGTCGAGCATTCAGATGGCTCCGTATGAGGCGTTGTATGGTAGGCGATGTCGGTCGCCAGTTGGGTGGTTCGAGCCGGGAGAAGCCAGATTGTTGGGTTCTGAGTTAGTCCAGGATGCCTTGGATAAGGTGAAGATCATTCAGGATAGACTTCGTACAGCTCAGTCCAGACAGAAGAGTTATGCGAATCGCAGAGTTCGAGATTTGGTATTTATGATAGGAGATCGGGTATTTCTTCGGGTGTCGCCCATGAAGGGCGTGATGAGGTTCGAAAAGAAGTGCAAGTTGAGCCCTAGGTAGATTGGTCCATTTGAGGTTTTGGAAAACGTAAGAGAGGTGGCCTACTAACTTGCCTTGTCACCGAGTTTGTCATCAGTGCATCTCGTGTTTCATGTATCTATGCTTCGGAGGTATATAGCAGATCCATCTCATGTACTTGACTTCAACGGTGTCCAGTTGGACAAGGATTTGACTTATGAGGAGGAGCCGGTAGCCATACTAGGTTGGCAGGTTCGTCAGTTGAGATCGAAGGGTTATCCTTCGGTCCGTGTTCGGTGGAGAGGTCAGCCTGTTGAGGCAGCTGCTACCTAGGAGTCCGAGTCCGATATGCGGAGCCGATATCCCCATCTTTTTCCCAATCCAGGTACCTTTCTATGTCCTTTCGAGGATGAGCGTTTGTTTTAGAGGTATTGTGATGACCCAAAGGTCATCCCGTGTAATTTTAACTAAATCGGTGTTCCGAGGCTTCGAAGGCCTCCGTTTATCTCACCTCGATATGCGTGTGTAGCCCGAGCACATAACCAGGAAGCCTTTATGTGGAAAATTGAATAAATGTTGAATTTATGGTAATTAATCGAATAAAGTTGACTTTGGTCAACATTTTTGGTAAACGGACCCGAACCCGTGATTCGACAGTCCCGGAAATTCCGTAGGAAATTATGGGACTTGGGCGTATGCCCGGAATCGAATTCCGAGGTCCCAAGTCCGAGAAATAAATTGTTAAAGAAAATTGTTTTCTGAAAAATATAAAGACCTTTTGAAAATGAACTTTGATGTGAAACCCGTGTTACCGGGCCCGTATTATGATTCCGGAGCCCGGAACAGATTTAATATGGTTATTATGTGTTGTCTGTGAAATTTGGTAAGAAACAGACTTGGTTTGACGTGAATCGGACTAAAAATGGGAAATTTGAAAGTTTATGAAGTTTGAGAAAATTCTATAGATTTTGAGGTTTAATTTGATGTTGACAATGTTATTTTGGTGTTTTGATTACTCGAATAAGTTCATGAAATGTTTTAGAGGTTGTTTGTATATTTAGTTTTGAGCCCCGAGGGCTCGGGTGAGTTTCGGGTAGGTGTCAAGGTGCTAAGCTAGTGAAAAATCTGATGTAAGATAGAATTGCTGGTGTCTGGTGTGTTACTCTATGCAATCGCATAAGTATAGACGCGATCGCATAGCTTTGAGGAAGGGGAGGGGTCATGTACTCTGTGCGATCGCGTATGGGGGCATGCGACCGCACAGTAGGATAGGTGGACCGGGGGGCTGGGTAGGATTGCCCAGTGCGATCGCACAAGGGCCTCTGCAATCGCAGAGCCTTAGGAACCAGACCACTATTTGATTGCACCTCCTCTTTCGCGGTCGCATAGCATTAAAAACGTCAAGTTATTTAAATGCCCAAAAACAGAACCTATTACGGGATTTCATAATTTTTCACACCTTTCTTCTTCTCCACGCCTTCTTGGGCCATTTTTTAAGAGCTTCATCACCATAGCTTCATAGGTAAGCAATTCTAACTTCATTTACTTCCATTTCCATCAACTATTATTAGATTCTAGGCCTAAAAAGATGGAATTAAAGGGTAGAAATTGGGGTTTTGGGTAGAGTTAGGGCTTTTTGAATTTTTGAGAATTTGACCTCGTTTTGGGGTCGGATTTCAAAACAAATTGTATATTCGGGCTCGTGGGGGAATGGGTGATCGGGTTTTGGTCCGAACGTCGTGTTTGGACCAAGCGGGCCCAGGGTCAAGTTTTGGAATTTTTGGAAGAATGTTGGGAAACCTATAATTAGGCTTTGGGATTGAATTGTTGAGTAATTATTGATGTTATTGAGTCAATTATGTCTAGATACGATCGTTTCGGAGTCGAGTTCGAGAGGAAAAGCGGTGATAGAGGTTTGATTTGCATTTTGGAACCGAGGTAAGTGTTTGGCCTAACTTTAGCTTGAGGGAATAGGTGTTGAGTCGTATGTGCTACTTGTTTCTATCATGTTCAATGTATAGGTGAGGTGACGAGTACTTATACATTGTTTGTCAAGCGTGCTCGTGAGTCGGTGTTGGTGTATTACATGTTATTGCTTCGATATTCATTGTGTTATGAAGTAAATCCATTTTGGTAGTTGTTCAATTGCTGAAAATATTTGTTTAAGGATCTGTGATAAGTTGTTTCAATTGAGGAGTGATTTTATTAAGTTATATACTCGTATGAGGTTGGTTATAGCTGAGTCCCTTGCCGGGCGGTATTAATTTGGGTTGTTATCCCCATGCTGGGTGGTTATGAATTGTACTTCCTACTGTTGATTTCCTTGATAAGTTGTTGCTTGATGTTGATTGGGTGAGGAAGAGTGTAAAGCACGAAGGGTGATGCCGTGTATACATTTCATTCATTGCATTGTGAGGAAGAGAGTAAAAGCACGAAGGGTGATGCCACGCCATGATTTTACATTTAAAAGCACGAAGGATCATGCCGTGCCCTTTTTATTTATTTATTGCATTGTGAGGACGAGAGTAAAAGCACGAAGGGTGATGTCGTGTACTTGTTTTGGTAAGGATGAGAGTAAAGCACGAAGGGTGATGCCGTGTACATATTTGTTTATGTTGTTACTTCCTGTTGACCTTTACTCTTCTATATTGTTGCCTTGCTCAGTTATTCATTATTGTTCTCTTTGTTTCCCCCATTATTTGTCCCTTGTTTTGCCGTACTTAAATTTTTATTTCATGTTATCTCCTTGTTATATATTGTAGAACTGCACAGGTAATTCGTTGTTGTTGTGTCTAGCCTCGTCACTACTTCGCTGAGGTTAGGCTCGGCACTTACTCAGTACATGGGGTCGGTTGTACTGATGCTACACCTGCACTTCTTTATGTTGTGCAGATTACGCAGCCGGACCCAGTGGACACTGACAGAGGGAGTATCCTTCAGTCCACACAGGAGACATCGAGGTAGTCCCGCAGACGTTCGTGGGCCTTGGCGTCACCATCTATCTTCTCATTTCCTGTCTTATTTTGTATATCCAAGATAGTTGTATTTACTTATTTTAGACCTTTGTGTTTAGTAAACTCATAGACTGTTCTAGAGGTTATGAAACCGGTTTCTGGGGTTGTTCTTACGGAAATTATTATGGGATGTCTATTCTAGTTCTTGAACTTCATATTACTTCCACATTGTTATTAAAACTTTTCTAGTTAGTTTTGGTTATTTAATAGTTAATAAGTCAATTTAAGAAAAATGTTGGCTTGTCTAGCGGGTTCAACGTTAGACGTCATCACGGCCTGAAGGTGGGATTTCGGTCCGTGACACTTATATAGTCTATTGTGATGCTTCTAGAGTTGGTTTGGGAGCGGTATTGATGCAGGATGGTAGGGTGATTGCCTACGCATCGAGATAGCTGAAGGTGCACGAGAAGAATTATCCAGTGCACGATCTTAAGTTAGCTGCCATTGTTCATGCCTTAAATATTTGGCGCCATTATCTGTATGGAGTGCATTGTGATATTTTTATTGATCATCATAGTTTGCAGTATCTGTTGAGGCAGAAGGACTTGAATTTGCGTCAGAGGAGATGGTTAGAGCTTCTCAAGGATTATGACCTCACTATTTTGTATCATCCGGGGAAGGCCAATGTAGTGGCCGATGCTTTGAGTCGCAGAGCCGAGAGTTTGGGGAGTCTAGCGTGCCTTTCAGTAGCATAGCGACCTTTAGCACTTGATGTTCAGGCTTTAGCGGTTCAGTTTGTGAGATTGGATTTGACCCTCCGCGGGTATTAGCTAGCATGTCTTCTCGGTCTTCTCTTTATGATCATATTAGAGCTCGGCAGTATGATGACCCGCATTTGTTAGTACTTCAGGATAGGGTCCGTCGAGGTGATGCCAGGGATGTGACTATTGGTGATGACGGTGTTATGAGGATGCAGGGCCGTATTTGCATGCCCAATGTGGATGGGCTTCGAGAGTTGATATTAGCAGAGGCCCACAGCTCGCGGTATTCCATCCATCCGGGTGCCGCGAAGATATATTAGGATCTGAGATAACAGTATTGGTGGAGGCGGATGAAGAGAGATATTGTTGAGTATGTAGCACGGTGTCTCAACTGCCAGCAGGTCAAGTATAAGCACCAGAGACCGGGAGGATTACTTCAGAGGTTAGATATTCCGAAGTGGAAGTGGGAGCGTATTACTATGGACTTTGTAGTTGGGCTTCCACGGACTTCGAAGGGTTTTGATGCTATTTGGGTCATTGTGGATAGATTGACCAAGTCCGCGCACTTCATTCGTGTCGGTACTACTTATACTTCAGAGCGGTTAGCTGGTATTTACATCAGGGAGATTGTCCGATTGCATGGGTTCCGGTTTTTATTATTTCTGACAGAGGTACTCATTTCACATCTCAGTTTTGGAAGGCCGTACAGAGAGGTATGGGTACTCAGGTAGAGTTGAGCACTGCATTTCATCCTCAGACCGACGGGCAGTCGGAGTGGACTATTCAGATTTTGGAGGACATGTTGCGTGCCTGTGTGATTGATTTTAGGTGGTTCATGGGATCAGTTTCTGTCACTAGCGTAATTTGCATATAATAACAATTACCGGTCAAGTATTCAAATGGCCTCGTATGAGGATTTATATGGTAGGAGGTACAGATCTCCGGTTGGTTGGTTCGAGCCTGGTGAGGCTAGGCTATTGGGCACATATTTGATTCAGGATGCGTTGGAGAAGGTGAAGTTGATTCAGGAGCGACTTCGCACGTCGCGATCTAGGCAGAAGAGTTATACGGACCAGAAGGTCTGGGATGTATCTTTTATGGAAGGTGATAAGGTACTGTTGAAGGTGTCACCTATGAAGGGTGTTATGAGGTTCGGAAAGAGAGGAAAACTGAGTCCTCGGTTTATTGGTCCTTTTGAGGTACTTCAGAAGGTTGGAGAGGTGGCTTATAGACTTGCCTTTCCACCCAGCTTGTCGAGTGTTCATCTGGTATTTCACGTGTCGATGCTCCGGAAGTATGTTGGTGACCCATCTCATGTGTTAGACTTCAGCACAATTCAGCTCGAGGGTAATATGTCATATGAGTTTAAGCCAGTAGCAATTTTGGATCGTCAGGTCAGAAAGTTGAGGTCTAAGGATATAGCATCAGTGAACGTACAGTGGAGAGGTAAGCCAGTGGAGGAGGCTACTTGGGAGACTGAGCGGGAGATGCAGAGCAGATATCCTCACTTGTTTGAGACTCTAGGTATGTTTCTAGACCCGTTCGAGGACGAACGTTTCTTTAAGAGGGGGAGAATGTAACGACCCGGTTGATCGTTACGTAGAACTTGCATTATAGTTACTGTTATTGCCTTGCCATAGGTTGGTTATACTGTTTATGATGTGTTAGAGTTGGTAGGCTCGGAATCGGAATGGGATAGAGAGAATATAGTCATTTAGTCTTTTAAATAGCCTTAAAATGGGAAAAGTCAACTGAGAGTTGACTTATTGGTAAAAGACCTCGGAATGCAGATTTTATGGCTCGGATATCTTTGTTAGGTGATTTGGGACTTAGGAGTGTGTTCAGAATATTTTTGTGATGTCCGATGTAGAATTAGGCTTGAATTGGCGAAAGTTAGTTTTTGGTGATTTCCGGTCGGCAATGCAAATTAGGCTATCGGGGTCGGAATGGAATTCCGACAGTTGGAACAGGTTAGTAATGTCATTTTGGATATGTCTGCAAAATTTCAGGTCAATCGGAGTTGTTTTGATGTTACTTTTAGTGTTTTGAGAGTGCAACTAAGTTTGTATGATCATTTATGACGTGTTGGTAAATTTGGTTGGGGTCCCGAGGGGCTCCGGATGGTTTTGAGTGGTTAACGGAGAGTTTGGAGTGTTTTGTTGTTTCTGAAGTTGTTGGTGCTGGTGTGGTCACACCTGCGGAAAGAAGACCGCAGGCGCGAGGTCCGCAGGTGCAGAGACCTTGCGCAGGTGCGGAGTTTGGCTGTGGTTGAAGGGTTCGCAGGTGCGGACGGGAGGTCGCACCTGCGGAAGCGCAGGTGCGGAAATCGGGGGTTTAAGTCATATGCGCAGGTGAGCACCTGGGACCGCAGGTGCGATTCCGCAAGTGCGCTAATAAGGCCGCAGGTGCGGAAATCCCTCGACCAAAAGTATAAAAAGGAGACTTCGCGAATTTTAACCCTTTTTCCACCATTGTTGTGCGGGTTCCGAGGTTTTTGAGGGATTTTGAAGAGAGAAAACGTTGTTTTTCATTGAGGTAATAATTTTGGACCCTAATACTTGATAATATGTGATTAAGCATCAAAATATCAGTGTTTAATTCACGAAAATCAGTAGAAAAAGATGGGATTAGGGCTTGAGATTATGAGACCTTTAGAGGATGATTTGAGGGGTCAAATGAACTCCGATTTTAGCGTTCTTTATATGTACGGACTAGTGAGATGATGAAGAACATTTTGGTATAAAATTTATCGAGTTCTGAGACGCGGGCCCGGGGGTCGGGTTTTGGCTAATTTTGAAATTTGTGCTAAAATTGGTATTTTTCAATTGGAATTCATTCCCTTAGCATAATTTGATGATAAAAATCTTATCTTGGTAGATTTGGAGCATTCGGAAGTTGATACGAGAGGCAAGCGGGTTGCAGAGTAGCTTTTCGGGCTAGTTTTGGGTAAGTAATGTCTTTAAATCCTGTCCTGAGGGTATGAAACCCCGGACTTTACATCCTTTCACGGATTTGGAGTGACGCACACACTGGATGACGATTGTGGGGCGTGCACGAATTGGAAATTTGGAAGAAAAAAAATATACCTTTTTAGGCAACTATTGAGTTTCGAAACCGCTTTTAAAGCATATGATTTATAGTATTACTGTGTTTTGATATACTTGGGATATAAGCCATGCTTAGGGCCTAGTGCCGATCTTTTTAACCCCTTGGGGGGTGTTTTTTTACTGATATTCTCACTATTTTGAAGCTATCATTTTTCACTCGGTCTTTCTTGTGAAATTGTTGACACTCTTATTTGATTATATTACTATTTCTTGAAATGAAATACTATTTTGGGTCGAGAACCCTATTTTATTCATGGCCCGAGTGGCATGCTGAGAGTGTCTGACTGAGTGCGGCCGAGGGCCAATGTTGTGAGGATGTTATGATATAAGAGAGGTCGAGTGCCTGAGAGTGATTTATGCCATGATATGGCTTGTTTATAGCGCTTGGGCTGTAGGAGCCCCTCCGGAGTCTCCACCCCCAGTGAGCGCAGGTACCTACTGAGTGCGAGTGCCGAGTGATGAGTGATAGGGAGGCATGAGTGAAAGTGAGGTTTCCCGCGGGGCTGATACTGAGTGATGGTGAGGTGCTGAGGGAAATTGTTACGAGTGACGATTATGGCCCGAGGGGCAGTTTTAGGATGATATTTTACTGAGTTTTGACTATGATTCACTTCATTTTTTTCAACTGATTTTACTGACAGTTTTACTGAGATATATTGAAAATATACTTGTTTCAAAGGATTTTCTGGAAACTGGTTTTCGAACTTATGTATTTGATGTATACTTTATGGAGACGTGATGTTTTACTGTTTTTTGGATTGGTGTTTTGTGTTGTGTGTTTCATATACTTCAGACTGTGATTTATTTTCATTACTACTGCGTTGGCGTACTCATCATTACTCCCTGCACCTCTTTGTGCAGATCCAGATACTGGTTCGGAGCAGTAGTTGTCCGAGTTTGTTATCAGTAGCTTATGGGATTTCGAGGTAGCTGTCCAGCGTCCGCGGCTTCTTCATTTCCCTTCCTCTATTAGTAGTAATATTTTTTGTTCCTAGACATGGTTTATGACATTTGTAGAGTTAGCTTTATATCTTAGATGCTCATGATCATTGACTCCAGTCTTGGGAGAATTGTTTAGACTGTTAGATTATTATTGGGGCGTAAAGACATAAAGAAATTATTTTATACTTTGTTTGCTGCTTATTATTGATTTTTAAAATATTATAATAGAACAAATGAGTAGTTATGTGATAGTTGGCTAGCCTAGTTCCACGATAGGCGTAATCACGACCTGTTAGGATTTGGGGTCATGACAGGGACCCCAACCAATTATACCAACACATCATATATGATCATTAAAACTTAGTTGCACTCTCGAAACACCCAAAATAACATCAAAACACCAAAATCACATCAAATTCAAGCCTATGAACTTTGAAATTCCTAAATTCCTCCAACGATGCCGAAACCATCCAAAACACCTCCGATTGATCTGAAATTTTAAACACATATCCAAAATGACATTACGAACCTGTTCCAACTATCAGAATTCCATTCCGCCCCTGATAGCCTATTTTCCACTGCCGACTGGAAATCACCAAAAACTAACTTTTGCCAATTCAAGCCTAATTCTACACCGGACATCACAAAAATATTCCGAACACACTCCTAAGTCTCCAATCACCTAACAAAGCTATCCAAGCCATAAAATCCGCATTCTGAGGTCATTTACCAATAAGTCAACTCTCAGTTGAATTTTCCAACTATAAAGTTATTTTTAGAGACTAAATGACTCAATTCTCACTATAACCATTTTGAAACTGAGCCAACCGACTCTAACACATCATAAACAGTATAACCAACATATGACAAGGCAGAAACAGTAAATATAATGCAGAGTCTACGTAACGACCGACCGGGTCGTTACATAAATAGCCAAGATACTAGGTTTTTATGTTCAAACTGACTTGATGCTTATGAAGAAGATTATGGAGGGATCGTGGAAGCCACCGTGGTGTATAGAAGAACAGATTGAGGAGATTATGCAGTTGTTGAATGAAGGCAATTATGTAGTATCACACATTTTTAGAGAAGGAAATAAGTTGGCTGATCACCTTTCCAATTATGCTCTTGATCGTGGGAATATAGTTTGTCAAGATTTCTGGCAGTTGGACACACAAGGGAGGAGAATAGTGAACGAGGATAAGCTACAATGTCCATATTTGAGGGTAAAGGTTTCCAAAAAATAAAGTTTGAGGAGATTAGAATGGGTAGAAGACAGGAGTTATTTCTAGTTCAACATATTCAAATCCTAAAGGAGGAGGATATGTTGATTAAAGTTTTCACTAACATTGTTTTCTTTTTTTTTTGCAGGAAAATCTACTGTACACATGCCCTACTCTCTGATGAACTCCCAATTTGTGGTATTAGTACCTAGTGATCATTCCAATGGGAGGGATTTGAAGATAGGCACAAGCATAGCATCAAGGAAGATCACACTGATAGATACTTTAGTGAACAGACTTTGTGCTGTATGCAGTTGCTATGGGCAATTGAATTTGAAAAGAACATGTGTGCTAAGGAATGAGAGACAATATCAATGGGATACCTCAAAGATACAGGAAACAAGATCCATAACAATTCAATTGGATAATCAGTGGAAACCCCTCACACATGTCATTGAAAAATATTGGTCTGGATTTGTACAACACTGGTGCATGGGGCGACAATGTAATCATGAGAGTGGAGATACACTATGTTGGAATGAAAACACTTGGGAAGATACAGGGATTTAGGCAATCAATATCAAAGAAGGCGGTTGTTTGAGGAAGAAAACTCAACCATCTACCATGTTCAAATCCTTAGGGAAGAGAACAAGGGGATGAATTTTTTCACTAACTTAGTTTGCTTTTTTGCAGGTGACATTACTGTGGCTATGCCTTATCCATTGAGGATGTCACGACCCAAATTCCCAACCTTAGGGATCGTAATGGCGCCTAACACCACACTTTCTAGGGAAGCCAATGTTAGAGTTCGATTAGCTATTTACCTTTGATTATCCATTTAAACATAATAAACAATTATAAAATAAACTTAAGCTACTGACTTTCAATGAATAATTCCAAACATAAAATAATAAACACTTAAATAAACCAAGCCACGAACTAATTATATAAGTAACTCTAGAACTACCCAGGGTCTGGTGTCACAATGCACGAACTACTAAAGAAAACTACAAATAATGGGCTGAAAGAAATAGTGTAACTATTTTAAATATAATAAAACAGTTTTATAAAAATAGGAGAAGGCTCTCGGGATCTGCGAACGCCGGCAGATATACCTCGTGCTCTGAATAAATGAGTAGCCGCTCTAAATATCTCTATTGTTGGTCGGTACCTGGATCTACACAAAAGAGTGCAGAGTGTAGTATCAGTACAACCGACCCCATGTACTGAGTAAGTGCCGAGCCTAACCTCGACGAAGTAGTGACGAGGCTACGGCGGGGCATTAACAACATATAACCTGTGACAATAATATATACAATAACGCAATAAAACAATTCTACACGAACAAGAAAATATAACTGAGACAATAAATATAAAGCAAGAAGGAAATCTAAACAAATAATTAAGTACTGCAACAACAATGAAATAACTCAGCCGCCTTTTCCAGGCCTCAGCCATAACCAATTCTCAAATAAGTTTCCAAATTTCCAAACTTTAACTTTAAATAAAAGTAATGCCAAAATATGAAAAATAGTAATATAAAATAGTAAGTTTTCAAATCTTTGTTTTTCTTTGAAAATCAGTAAAAAAAGTATAAATGTCCTCCCTTATCGCTCCTTGTTGCAGCGTGTAACCCGCTCCCACCTGTCCACCCTTATTGCTCATCCCTAAATATATCACCCTTATTACTCCCATTGTGGCGTGCAACCCGATCCCACATGTCCACCCTTATTACTGCTTGTTGCAGCGTGCAACCCGCTCCCACCAGACATATCATATCAATTTATTCATAAATTTCACAATTCAGGCCAAGCCTTTCACAATACTTTTATTTCCACAATTTCAAACAGAAAACAATATAGCTCTTAAGCTTCAACCAATATCATTTCACAATAAACCAACCAGAATATATGTAAAAATTGTACCGTTGTCAACCCAGCTCAGTCTTTATGTACCATGATAAAATCAAGAGAACAACCAACACTTTTAATACACTTG
>ML290198.1:42449-52799 GCA_005239495.1 Nicotiana undulata | reverse complement strand
AGGGAGAGAGAGGGGAGAGTGTGAGGGGGGAGAGGAAAGAGGAGGGGGGGGGGGGGGGGGGGTTAGTCGTCTAGGAGTTAATTAAGGTAAGGAGAGATCTCGGTCGTTGATTTGAATTAATCAACGGCTCAGATCAAAGAGGGATTAGGCGAGGTGAGATTTGAAGACTAGGCTGGATTATTGGGCTGGTAGAATGGGTTAAGGGGTCCGGATTAATTGGGTTAAAATCAAAATTAAAGGTGGATAAATGTTAAATACCCATAAAAATAGATAAATAATTAATAAAATGGCTAAGAATTATAAAAAATAAAATTAATGCTAAAAGTGACTAATTAGTATTAAAAATATAAAATGACTGATTATCGAGTAAAAATAGAACAAAATATATAATTAGGCTATAATTGCAAACTTATTGCAATTATAGCCAAATAGTGCCAATTTGGCTCATTTGTGAAATAATTAAATCTTAATAGGACCAAAAAATGATATATTAAACCAAGAAATGTTTTGAAATCATTTGTAACAATTTATGATTAATTATTGGAGATAAAAATACCGGACAAATTAGGATAAATTAATAAAAATGTGGGAAAATTATAGAAAAATGTGAATTATTATAAAGACTGATTTTTAAGGTATATATGCAAGTTAAAGAATAATTTGAGGAAAAATTGAGTATCAACAGTTCTTATTGTCCTACTCCTTCTTCCTTTTCAAATTGTTTATCTCTTAAAGTGAAACCTTCTGTTGTTTTCCAAAACTTATTTCAAACAAGTTATCTTCAAAATTTGTTTTCCCACTTAACCTTTTCTCAAAACTATATCAAGCACTCTCACTATACTCTTACAAATCTAGGTTCTTCTCCTCTAATGTGTGACTGCTTTGGGATCCCTATGAGATCCCTCTTAACTCTGATGCATTAGAGCTGGCCTTTCCATACTGCATTTACTCATATGGTTATGAAAATATGAGTGTGAGCACTACCCAGGATCCCTTGAGGTCATTAGGGAACTCTGACACACCCGGATTATATGAAAGGCTGTGAAACACTGATGGCATTGAGAACTTCTAGAGATCTTGGGCCTATTGGTAGGCTCCCTATATTGTACCTTCTTATTTTCTTTATCCATTTATGTAATTTATGCAAATGGCCTGTAATAGTAAACAACTACTGGGGATGGATAGTGAAAATGGAAAGGAGTAACTATGCATGTTATAGATACTAAAGTGTAGAAACCATGCTATTAGGTTTATATTCCCTATTTGCTCAATAAAAAATCATGTTTAGGATCAATATGTTAAAAATCATGCATTAGAAATCATGCTTCCCAGGTTTATGTCTACTGTTTCAGCATATCATTTTAGTACTGTTATTTCATTTAGAAATCCTGCGCTAGAACAAAAAATGTGCTAATAATTGGTATCTCCTACAACCATGTTCCATGCTGCCATGTACACTTAGAAGTCCTGTTTTAGACTAAATAACACTAATAAACCTATTATCTTGGCATATTCTGAAAATCATGCTTAACGCTGTAATATTATGCATTTAGAGATCCGGCTTAGGATTTCGCATATGCATATCTGCATTCCTATCTGTGCATTAAAATACCATGTTTAGGATTTCATGCATGCTCGCTTAAGTACACCTAGTCTAACTATTTATGCATAAAAAGGGTATAAAATAACTTTACCCAATTTTTGCAATCAACTGGTAATAATTCTGTGCTCTGAACACCTAGAACAACATGTTAAAGTTACATAAGTTCAAACAATTTTCTTAATTCGGAGAGTTAGTATACTGTCTCCTACCTAGGCAAGCCTTAAGTGATTAAACTGTTAAAAATTGGAAATTTGCTTCTTTTGTGTATGTTGTCTAACACTCAACATGTTTTAAAATCAGTAGGCAAACTGATTAAGGCCCGTTTCTGATTCATTAAACAAGTCTGCATATCTGCTCATGTTCTGAACTCACCTAGATATCATGTCTTAGGGTTCTAAATTTCAATACTACCCTTAATTTTTTTATTCCTATTTATTGCAGTCTTGTGTGTTCTTTGTTTGTTGCCTTAGTATTTTTTCTTTAAACCTGAGGCTCTGCCTAGAACTGCCCTTATAGGTAGAGGTCCTAAATTCTTCCAGGACCATTAGGAAGGGACGGGTAACAACACGCAATAGAGATCGCGGACCAACACTTGCTTTAATAACCGTTAAGGGGTGGGGAGGGTAGAAATGGATATGATGACTAGTGCGCTAATACCACGTGTAGCCCCTCTTTGAGGAGTGATTATCGGGTATTGTACTGATGTGATCCATATGACAAACAACCTAGGACTCCCCTATCCTTTGTATACATGTTTTAGATTATAACTCTTTCAAAAACCTTACTTAGATATTATATATATTTTCAAAACTTTTGTAACACGTGTGCTTAGACTGTGAATTTTTCAAAACTCTTTACTTATTTTTAAACATTAATTGCCTATTTTCTACTTTCTTAAATTCACAAAGTTGTTTGGCCGGGAACCACAATTGTGAACTCTGAGGGGTGCCTATCACCTTCCCCTTAGATTAGTTTTAAGCCCTTACCCTGTCTCTGGTTATCTAATCTTGTTTGTAAATGACCCTAAATAGGTGCCCTATCGCACCTTAAAATCGTTAGGTGGCGACTCTTTGTTTCCTTGCATACCCCATTCCCAAAAGGAAATAAGTTGTCCCAATAATGTCAAAAACCCTGACCAATTCGCAAGGAGAGGAAAAATGGGGCGTGACACTGCCGAGGAAGCTAAGTCAAAATGGTGTACCAAGGCCTTGAAAACCCTGACTGATATGGGCCCAAAAGGTCATCCTTTGTTTTATAAGTCAAAATGGTGTTCCAAGGCCTTGAAAACCTCATTTTATCTCACCTCATTTTGCGTGCGCATCCCAAGCGTAAATCCGGGAAGCTTTTATATGAAAAACTGAAGAAAATGCTAATTTTACCTTTAAAATTGAATTTGAGTTGACTTCGGTCAACATTAGGGTAAGCAAACCCGGATCTGTGATTTGATAATCCCGGAGGGTCCGTAGAAAAATATAGGACTTGGGCGTATGCCTGGAATCGAATTCCGAGGTCCCAAGCCCGAGAAATGAATTTTTGAAAGAAATTGTTTTTCTGAAAATATAAAGTTTTTGGAAATTTGGTTATATTGGAAATTTATGATATCATGCCCGTGTTTTGGTTCTGAATCCCGATACAGGTTCAATATGATATTTTAGATGTGTCAGTAAAATTTGGTAAGGAACGGAGGTCGTTTGACGTGATTCAGACCCGTAGTTGTGAAATTTGATACTTTGAAAGTTTTGAGATTTTTCTTTGATTTCTATGCTAAATTCGTTGTATAAGAGGTTATTTTGGCGATTTGATCGCACGAGTAAGTCCGTAGGATATTTTTGAGGTTGTGTACATGTTCATTTTGGAGCCCCGAGGGCTCGGGTGAGTTTCGGATAGGCATCGAGGTGATTTGAACTTAGAAAATCTGTTGTTGTGGGTTGTATCTGGTGTCTGAGTTTTTACTCTATGCGAACGCGTGGTAACCCACACGAACGCGAAGAAGAAATGGGATGGGGCTGGGATTTGCTCTATGCGAACGCATAGACCTGGGGTGCGAACGCGGAGCATTAGAAAAATACTCTACGCGAACACACCAGGTCAGATGCGAACGCACTGTTATAGGAAGGGGGTGCTGGACAGGACCTAGGAGAGCTATGCGAACGCGACACCATATACGCGAACGCGAAGGGGGCCAGGGCTAAGCCTTCGCGAACACACAGTTCCTCCTGCAATCGCATAAGTCCTCTAGTAGGCTGCCATTCGCGAACGCATCAGTACTCACGTAAAAGCACTGAGTACTGTTGCCCAGCACTTAAACAGTAACAAAAAGGGTACTTCTTCAAAATATCATAACTCTTTCACTAAAACTCGAGTTTGGGCGATTTTTGAAGAGGGATTTCACCACAAAACCATAGGTATGTGTTCTTAGACTTATTTTCTTCAATTTTCATTAACACCCAATAGATTTCTAGGCCTAAATCTTGTTCTTTAAGGGTAGAAATTAGGGATTTTTAGGGTAATTAAGGATTTTACAAATTTGAAAATTTAGACCTCGATTTGGGGTTGGATTCCAAAACTAATTACATATTCGGGCTCCTGGGTAAATGGGTGATCGGGTTTTGGTCCAAACCTCGTGTTTTGACCAAGCGGGCCCAGGGTCGATTTTTGACTTTTTGGGAAGAAAGATAGAAAACCTATAATTAAGCATTGGGATTGAATTATTTTGCATTTATTGATGCTATTAAGTTTATTATGTCTAGATACAAGTGAGTTGGAGTCAAATTCAAAAGGGAAAGCGGTAATTGAGGCTTGAGTTGCTTGTGGAATTCGAGGTAAGTATTTGTCTTGAGCTTAGCTTGAGGGAATAGGTGTCGTGTCCTATTTTCTATGTGTTAGTATCATGTTCAACGTATAGGTGAGATGACCAATACCTATACGTTGGTGTCAAGCATGCCCGTGCGTCGAATATTGTGAACTTTGTGGTTTTTCTATTAAGTATTTCTTGAGTTTCATTCGTAGTTATTCATATTGGTGGAAATTGTTGTTATTGATTTATGTTGAGTATTGGTTTCGGTTGAGGAATTCTATGTGAAGTTATGCACTAAGTGAGATTGATTATAGCTATTTTCCTTGCCGATATGGTATTAGTTCTACTGTTGTTTTCCCTTGTCGGGTCGTTATGGTTTCATTATTACCGTTCTTATTGTTGGTTTTTCCTTGCCAAATTGTTGTCATTGATTTGTTTGGGTGAGGAAGAGTGTAAAGAACGAAAGGTGATGTCGTGCATTTCTATTTATTATCTACTACGAGGATGAGAGTAAAGCACGAAGGGTGATGTCGTGCATTTCTATTTAGTATCTGATGTAAGGATGAGTGTAAAGCACGAAGGGTGATGCCGTGCATTTCTATTCGTTATCTGATGTGAGGATGAGAGTAAAAGGACGAAGGGTGATGCCGTGCATTTCTATTTTTATTGTTTGGTGAGGATGAGAGTAAAAAGCACGAAGGGTGATGTCATGCACTTGTTTGTGTTGTTATTCCTGTTGCTTTTAATTGATGTCTACTATGTGCTTTACTTCTTTAATTCCTTTACTTGATAGCTCCTCCCCTCATCATGTTTCCCCTTCCTTTTATTCTTAATTGTTTATGTCTGGTTATTATTCTCGTTTTACGTATATTATTGACCTGCACAGGTTGTTTAGATAGTCGTGTCCTAGCCTCGTCACTACTTTGTCGAGGTTAGGCTCGACACTTACTCAGTACATAGGGTCGGTTGTACTGATGCTACACTCTGCATATTTTTGTTGTGCAGATCCCAATACAGGACCCTACAGACATTAGAGCGAGGAGTCTGCTATCAGTCCACGTGGAGACACCGAGGTAGTTCTGCAGGTACTCAAATATTTGCTAAAAATTCAGATTATATAAACTCCTATCTCCGCTCAAAGAATTGACCAAAATGCCCTCAGGCCCACGTGCCCGGATTCCAAAATTTCTCGAAGATAAATTCTACCCATAACTTTACTAACTCAAATATACAATTTGTTACAATTTTCATGCTCAAATTCATGGTAAAAGTAAAAAATTCCAAGTTCTAGGTCTTCCCCAAAAATCTCAAATTTATACAAATTTTCCATGTCTAAATCCATGTAAGATCACATATTTAACTCAGAAATAGGAAGAAATCACTTACCTTGTGTTGCTTGGTGAAAATCCCTCCTTGAGCTCTCCAAAATCATCCAAGCCAAATGAAAGAAATGGGCCAAAATTCGTGTTTAAAGAAGCTGCCCATGCTTCATAGAGTTGTACCTTGCACTTGTACTGTGCAGGTTGTACATCTTATTAGAATTTTCCCTTGTTGAACACCTTCTAGTAAAACACTCATAACTTCTTGTAGAAATATTTCAATAACAAACGGTTTAAATATTTTAAAACTAGTCTCGAAGATCTTTAAGTTGATAGGTTGTACACCATATAACGCTTTATATATCCCGAGATATGAGCTTCTAAATTCGGCTCCATGCATCAGAAAATTCTGGCGAAACTGCTCTACCAGCCATCTTCAATCGGTCATAACATTTTTCACAAAACTCCAAATGACAAATGGTTTAATGTTCTGCAAACTAGACTTCAAGATCTACAACTTTCATGTTTTGCACATTTTCAGATTCCTTATAGATTCTTATATATATGCTTACAAAATTAGCTCTTAGATGCATAAATTGCTGTCCAAAAGTGCAGCAGAAATTTCTGCAATTTTTCCTTTTGTTTTTGTCTGAAATTCATTTCGTTAACCTTCCGAAATCTACCCGAGGCCCTCGGGACCTTAACCAATAATACCAACATATCCCAAAACATGATACGAACTCGCTCGAGGCCTCAAATCACATCAACCAACGTCGAAATCATGAATCGCACTCCAATTCAAGCTTTATGAACTTTGAAAATTCAAACTTCTACATCTGATGCCGAAACCTATCAAATCACGTCCGATTGACCCCAAATTTTTCACACAAGTCATATTCGATATTACGGACCTGCTCCAACTTTCGGAATTGGAATCCAACCCAATATCAAAAGTCAAACTCTCGGTCAAACTTCTCAAAAACTTCAAATTTCTATCTTTACCCAAATGACTTTAAAATGATATCCGGACATCTGAATTCACTTCCGATTGCGCACCCAACTCCAGAATCACCATACGGAGCTATTCCCAGACTCGAAATCCCAAACGGACATCAATATCATCGAAATGCTCTTCAAGTCAAACTTAGGAAATTCCTTCAAAAATGCTAACTTCCACAATATACGCTGAAACGCTCCCGGGTTATCCAAACCTCGATCCAGTCATACGCCCATGTACGAAATCATCATACGAACCTGATGGAACCTTTCGATCTTGATTCCGCGGCCGTTTGCTCAAAATTCCAATCTTAATCAATTTCTCCAGCTTTAGGCTTCCAAAATGAGAATTTTCCTTCCAATCTAACTCCGGGCTTCCTGAATCTCAACTCAGACCATACGCACAAGTCATAATACCGGAAATGAAGCTATTCATGACTTCCAACCGCTGAATGTCGCGCTAGAGCTTAAAATGACTGATCGATCGTTATATTCTCCCCCACTTAAACAGACGTTCGTCCTTGAATGTGCCAAGATCTGCCCTGGAGTTATCTGAAATCACTATTTAACACCTCATGCACCTGCCCGTGCTTCCATAACCCAGTTGAACACATAAGCTTGATAAAATCTGAAGATACCCTCATTTATCCCTACCGCAAGTTCTGAACTCAATTCCAACACCATAAATTCTCTGCCAGACCTGGTCTAACATATGAACCGTATCAGCTACCACACAAGGCACCAGAACACAACTGCATACCTTTGCTGAATCAGCACCGCACACCGCATAATCCATCATCTAACCACAATGACGCTCCCTGAACCTTAACAGCCAAAATTCTATGAACCTGATGCTCTCAATGCACCTTATAAGATATATACATACACCCAGCTATGATGATGACGATACCACCACAACGGAGGAAATGCGTAGAAATTCCTAACCAACTGCATAGTTAACCAAACATTGAAATCTTTTCTCCTGACATAGATTAGCATCTCATTGCAACCAAAATAATGGTGATTGTCCTGAAGTTTACTTCACATAATCTCATTGCACTTGACCCTTGATCCAATAATCTCGTCTCACCCAGTATGAACTGTTCAAATAGCAAATCATCCCAGACATGACCAACAATCACACACAATGCCAAAATGCACCAATAGGCCACAACTCAAACATGATACATACGAAATGACTCAGAAAAGGACTACTCAACTCATAAAACTAATATAACTTCCTTCAGAAAAATAGGAAATATAACATAAGAAAATAGATACAGGAACCTTACTCATCATCACACTGTTGCGGCGTGCAACCTGATCCAAATAACATACCCATGGCCACGTGCCACCCGGTCCCATCATAGTAAAGAGATATACACAGAGCTGAATTGCTCAATATTACAAATCACTGAATACCGGTCACAAGCACGCTAGGTGCATAATACCCTTCTGGGGAGACTGGTAGGGCCATATGCTACAAACTCAAGCACAACTGAGGTGCGTTATATATAACATGAATCT
The DNA here is from genome assembly GCA_005239495.1 of Nicotiana undulata. Taxonomy (NCBI): domain Eukaryota; kingdom Viridiplantae; phylum Streptophyta; class Magnoliopsida; order Solanales; family Solanaceae; genus Nicotiana; species Nicotiana undulata. The sequence goes on along the minus strand of ML290198.1, from coordinate 44,557 downwards.
CAAGAGCCACTCTGCTCACATAACCACATCACTACGTAGAATCCCAACACATAAGAAATTATAAAGTCGTTTCATAACTCACACGGCACGATCACAATATACCGAAATCAACAAAGACGAAACAACATCTGATATTCCAACACCCCTTCTCTGCGGAGCACTATACTAAAATGAACACACCTAACTCGTATGAAACCCAAAATCTTGTTTTAAATCCAGTAACACACTTCAAATCGATTTCGCTTGCACTGAACTAAGCTAATAGCCTCACCTGGGTCCATAATACACCGATTCTTCTCATAATAAACAAGAACCACCATCATAGCCGGGACAGACACCCCACAATCCACAATCGTCTGAACCGAACGCCTTCCAGGCATAAATTCTCAATTAAGAAATATTACATCCCTTTATACTTGGTCTAATCCCTTCAATCCCTTAGGTGACTACATGTTACACTTATACAATCTTCTCGTGGTCACGCTCCCGCGTCCTTCCACACAAGGAAACAAGTCTGCACATCCATACCACCGACTACACAAATGTTGTAAAACCATTCAAGAACCCATGATCAGGGTACAAGTCCTCTTTCACCGAACATCAATCTCAGGTAACACTGAAGACAACATCAGCTCATTCTAAACATTCAAATCCCTCGTTCTTGCTCCTCCGAGCTCATGACGTCCTTGTTAACACTGAACCGCAATCTCGATTCTTAGTTCCAATTGCATACCGCTTACGGCACCTAACATGCCAATATGGAATAACATAGGAATTCCACCATAACTCCTGAACCACTACTAGGGTGAACACTTCATTATATAGAAAACCTTTTACTTACCTCAATTAATGAGAATCATAACCACACACAATCACACCAAAGGTACTGATCACTGTTGCACCAGTGCCATTTCAACCATGGCTAACCAAATCTATCTTCCTTTTAGTCATCTTTAATTGCCTCAGAGATGATAGTAGCTCCCTTCAACTCATAGAAACTCAATCCCTCACTCTTCCCGAGTGACCCTGATTCACGAGACTGTGTTGCCTAAATCCTGCAGCCCGTCTCATACCCTTTCAATAACCATTTATACGATCCGGAGTTTATTTCTCTCACTCCTCCAATACTATCATGCATGCTGACAATAACATAGAACACTCCAACCATTTCCCCTTTCTCAGCAGCTACGCTGCAAAAGCTCGATCCTTACTCACACAGCTGCTCGAAATCCTTAGATGCCGCATTCCTTAACCTTTGAATTCACTAGGACCGCTATTAAGAGTCACCCACTCTGACTAGCCCCGAATACAATCAACTCCAAGGCTCTTCTAGCATATGAACATCCTCTCAGAGTTAGGTTTTTGGGAATTTTGGGTGATTCAACCTCAATTTGGGGTCGGATCTTAAAATAAATTATATATTTGAACTCGTGGGGTTATGGGCTATCAGGTTTTGGTCTGAGCCTCGTGTTAGGACCAAGCAGGCCCAGGGTCGAATTTTGGTATTTTTAGAAGAATGCTAGAAATTGAATATCTAGTCTATGGGATTGTGTTATTGAGTCTTTATTGATATTATTGAATTAATCATGCCTAGATATCGTTGTTTCGGAGTCGTATTATAAAGGAAAGACGGTCTTAGAGGGTTGATTGCTATACTTTGGATCGAGGTAAGTGTCTTGCCTAACTTTGGTGAGGGAATAGGTATTANGGTCGAATTTTGGTATTTTTGGAAGAATGCTAGAAATTGAATATCTAGTCTATGGGATTGTGTTATTGAGTCTTTATTGATATTATTGAATTAATCATGCCTAGATATCGTTGTTTCGGAGTCGTATTATAAAGGAAAGACGGTCTTAGAGGGTTGATTGCTATACTTTGGATCGAGGTAAGTGTCTTGCCTAACTTTGGTGAGGGAATAGGTATTATCTGCTATGTTCTAAGTAATTATAATATTCATTGCATAGGTGAGGTGACGAGTACCTATGCAATGTGTGTCAAACATGCCTGTGTGTCTATTTTGATAGAAATTGCAGTATTTCTCCCATGTTTAGCATATTATGAGATTGTGTCTACATGGTAATTCATTCTTGCTGAAAGTATTGGCTTGT